>VYZT01059920.1:1332-12548 GCA_013400735.1 Pomatostomus ruficeps | reverse complement strand
GAGGAAGCTCAGGTTCTCTTGGCACAGCTCAGGGAGTTGATGATATATCTGAAAATATACATTTCAGATTTAATTCCTGCCTTTCTTTTATCCCCTCCACCCTCTGAAGCCAGCAGTGGTGTGGAAGGTTGAACAGGGTGTTTTACAACACGAGAGTTTCCTCCCTGGGCTTTTGGGGGCTTTGCTTTTACCATTTCCATTACTATTCAATGGAAAAAGAGTTAAATTTAAAATGTTAAGTGTGGTTAAAGGAGACTCCACCTGGCAGAGTGTCGAGAGGCTACAAGTTCTTCTCATAAAAAACAAATGCACGTGGAGCAGAAGAAACTGCCGGCAGAAATCCTTGGAGAAACTTAAAATTTGGGAAAACTTTTCTAGGCACCCCTATAAAAACCATTCTTCTTTTCCCACACTGGCTGCTGCTTTTCACAGCTTGATAAAATGCTGCCTGAACAAATAAAATTCCTTTTTTTTTCCCAAAAGAACCTTTCCTGCTTGGAGCCAGCCTGGCCTGGCTCGCTGTTGGAGCTCTGACAGCAGCCGTGCCTGGAGCTGGGAAAACCTTTGAACAAGCAGAGGAACAGAGGTTTTGACACAAAAGCAGAGGTCACCTTAGCCCAGGTTTCTTGCAGAATTCTTTGAGAAACTCAAAAAAAAGGACAGGATAAGAGTAGGAAATAATGTGACATCTTTCCCGGGGCTTAAAAATAGTTTTGCATTTCTGTTGTGATGATAAGCCACAGATTTCAATTCTCCGAACACAAAGACATTCTGAATTTCAAAAGAGGAGAGCACAGCTATTATTGAGATATTCAAATGGTGATAAAATCAGATCCTGGGCTTCACATTGAAGCAGCAAATGCAATTCTTCCCTCATTTTAGATTTTTTAAAAATAAATCTACCACGTTCCGTGTGCAAGAAAGAAAATCCTGAATTGTTCTCCTTTTTTTTTTTTACTCTTTTAAAAATCTCTTTCCTTATTATAAAATAATTAATTGAAATTATTAATGTCCTGAAGGCAGAGGAATTAGAAATGAGGGTAGAAGACCACGTTCAGTAATTATGGGAGACCATAATTCATGGGCTGAGCCTGGTGAAGCAAATTCATTTTCCTGCCACAGCCTTGCAAGCGAATGTGACAAGAGCAGCATTAAAATATGAGATACAATCATAAAAATCAGCGCGAGTTTCTGCAGCTCCATTTAAATGGAGATGGATTGGAGCAGAGTGCGATTCCTCTGGTGGGCTCTTTGGAATAACGCTGCGCTGGTGTTTCCTTCCGAGGTGGTTTGTGCTTTGCGCTCTGAGGTCTCCCAGCTGTAAGTCAGGCTGTGGAGTATAAACTGGGTAATTAAATAGAAGCTGAAGGGTCTGGTGAGTACCAGCAGCTGGGTGAAACGTGAGTCTCGGTTTGTTTTCCAGGGAACATCCACATGTTCTCCAACGTAGCCAGGGACCCTCACTATTACCCACGGAGGCACCGGGCCGAGCGGGCGTGGACGCAGGAGCCGGAGGAGGAGGAGCACAACAGGCCACAGGTAGCCAGGAGGAGGAATCCTCTTCAGTTTAAATATTTAAACCTCTCAGCAGGCTGAGGGATCCTCTTCCAAAGCCAGCAGAAACCTTCCCATGCTTGAGTGCTCCGTGTTTGTCCTCCGGGGCCGCAGCCGCAGCGGATGTTTCCTTTGTCACTGGGTTGGCTTTTATTAATCACGGCTGTAAAATTACATTGTATTTACAGGATTACAGCCTCTCCAGCTTCTGTCACCGAGGGTTTTGCTGCTGCTTGCCTTTTGCAAGCTCCAGTGCTTGGTAATCCAGCAGTAATTAGCCCAAGTGGTGGCTGGTGATGGATATGGAAGCGCTGGCTTGTCCTCAAGGTGTATTTAACGCTTCTGTGAATCAGCACCCAGGGACTGCCCAGGCCTCTTCCAGCTGGGAACAGGATGGGTCTGGGATGCATTTCTGCCACCTGAGACCTCCACATGAGGCACAAGGTGTCCTTTGCTGTCAGCGCACAGACACACCTGACACCTGCCTTGGCAAAACCTTCCCCTGGAGACAGGCTGTGAACCTCCAGGGATCACTCACTCTCCAGGGAAGAGGAGTTTTGCCTTGTGAGTCTCAGGCTCAGAAAAAAACCTGGTACAGCTGACAGGCAGCTGAGCTGGGGGAAGTGAATCCAGCCCCTCACCTCAGGAAAGGCACTGAGGGGCTGGAGGGTGTCCAGGGCAGGGAACGGAGCTGGGCAGGGGCTGGAGAATTCCCGAGGGAGCTGGGAAGGGGCTCAGCCTGGAGCAAAGGAGGCTCCGGGGCCCTTCTGGCTCTGCACAACTCCCTGACAGGAGGGGCAGCCGGGGGGGTCGGGCTCTGCTCCCAGGGAACAGGGACAGGAGCACAGGGAACGGCCTCAGGCTGGGCCAGGGGAGGCTCAGGGTGGGATCAGCAGGAATTTCCCCATGGAAAGGGGGCTCAGGCCTTGGAACTGCCCAGGGAGGTTTGGAGTCCCCATCCCTGGAGGAGTCCCAGGAATTCCTGGAGGTGGCACTCAGAGCTCTGGGCTGGGAACAGGGTGGGGACCGGGCACAGCTGGGACTGGATGCTTGGGAGGGCTTTTCTAACCTCAGTAATTCCGTGATTCTGTGAATCCCCCCTACTCCTGTGTCAGGAATCCTCGTTGCTCTCCCAGGGCAGAAGGCAAAGCTTCAATCACTGCGTGTGATATTTTCCTCTGCAGGAGAAAAGGAATTTTGGAAGCCAGTTGGGAAAGCAATGGAAGAGCAGAAGGAAGGATCAGTGTTTTCTCTTTGATAATGTTTCCACCCTTTTGTTCTGCTAAATTAATCCAAACAAAAGCCCCCGGTGCCTGCATCCTGTCTGGAGTTACACTGCATGTGAGCTCTTAACCCTTTGCTGCTCAGCCTGGAGCAGGGGCTGAGGGCTTTGCAGTGGAGAGCAAACTTGAGAGGCTGCAGGAAAGCCGTGGGCACAGGGGGCTCCTGCAGGCTGGGTTGGACACTGAGAGGTGCAGTGCTGTGGGCAGAGGAGGAGATAATGGAAATAAAATGGTGTTCTGAGATTATTAATAAAGATTATTTAGAAATTACAATGTCATCCCTCTGAAAATCCCAAAGTACTTTCTCTTTTTTCTTCTGAGTTGGCACGTAGCACGTTGTTGATCCGTGATTGATAGCCTGGCTTTGGGAACAGATGCCTTTTTCCATCTCTGCGTTTTCTTGACTGCTAATCCTTGTGCTTTCCAGAACTCATACTCTGCGTTTATCCAGTTGATGCCAGTTTTCATCATCATCATAGTGTCAGTTATAACCCAGCTGATGGCCACCAACCCACCCTACAGCTTATTCTACAAATCGTGAGTCCTTTAAAAGCACATTTTTCTGCTGTTGCCGTTCGCAGCGTGGAGGCAGATGGAAGTTGGGTTTGATAGCAAAATGCCTGTTCACGTTCTGCTCTTTCTAGCGAATGTTATCGGTTTGTAAATAAGGAAATGCCAGCAGCCTGCGCTGGGAAGGTACCTGTGGGGAGCTTCAGTGCTGAACAGAGAGGGTCAGAACCCCTCCCCAGCCGGTGTGAAATGTGACACAGGATGGGGAATGTGGGTGCACATCAGCCTCTGATCTGCCCAGCCCCAGAATCTTTGAACCCCACAGGTTCCTCTGGACAGCAACTAAAAAACGAAACCAGTGGGTTGCAGTGTAAATCCAAATCTTCTCTGGAGCGTGAATTCCACTGGAAGCTCCACAAATCCTTCAAGCCTTGAAATGCTCTGGTTTAACCTCTGCAGAGAGGCAGGACCCCGGGGCTGGTGGGCTCTGGGAGCAGAAGGAGTAAAACTGCTCAGGAACCTTCCCCTGCTCCTGTCAGAGCAGCCCAACACCCTCCTCATTTACCACACAATGTCAGCGTGAGGCCCTCGGAAAGGAACAGGAGCCTGGTTGTTTTTAGGGTGGGTTGTTGTTTTTTTTTCCCAGGGAGTGTTTTTGCTATCTGCCAGTCCCATGTGAAACCTCCCACGCTGCCCCCACAGCAGCTGAGCTGCTTTTCTTCGCTGCCTCCTCTCCTCCTGCTGATGTGAGATAGTCAGGCCTGAGCCTGGCACAGAGTTAGGCTGCTCCTCTAAATCACAGCCTTAAAACAACTGAGCAGCCTGAAAACGAAAAGGAATTGGGGACACCTCTGAGACACAGGGAAAGAGAAGGAAAAGAGGAGTCCAGGAAAAGGGGGCAAATGGGATTCCTTTGAGTAGAGTGTAACTTTGTGTTTTGGCTGCCTGCCTCTCTCTGTGGGCAGTGGTTTGAGCAAGGCCTGGGCATCTTTGCTCAAATAAGGAAATTCACTGCAGGAGTGTGGTTTAATCCAGTGCCTGTGTCAGAGGGGCTGATTCTTCCTGCAGGGTGTTTTCCATGCCTCACTTTGCTTACTGATGATTATAAAACCCTGAAGAAAAGTGTAACCAGAATCTCCCCTGCCAGGTTTTATTTCTACTAAAGGTTCCAAAAAATGGGAAAGTCCACATCCAATTTGCATCGTGCCCTAAGTTTTTATAATCTCTGCCTTTGTTAGCAATCCCTGTGGATTTCTGGACCGAGCTTGTCAGCAACCACCAGCACAGAGAATGAAGTGTCTGCAGCGTTTATAGATGAAATTTGCTGTTATGTTTTAGGAGTGTCTGTTGGGAGCAAACAGAGTGTTTGGAAGGGACTGTGCTGATCCCTCTCCACCCGGGATTTTTTCCTGTGGTTGCAGCAGGAGGGTGGGTTCTGTCTGTACCGCACAGCTCGCTGTCCCCGAGACTTGTAATTTCCTGACTGGATGGTTGAGGGAGCCATCATCCTGCAGAAATGAGCTGTGCAAGCGTTGCTGTAAATATTGTCCTCTGGAAATGCTGCTGTGGACAAACAGCTCTGGATTCCTTGAGGTCTGAGCTGCTGCAGCATCTGAACTCTCCCTGCTGTTCCCGCAGGTCCATCGGCCACGTTGTCAGCAGAGAAACCGAGAACTTGCAGGTGCCTTACTATGTTGATAAGAACTTTGAAAAGAATTATCAAGGAGCAGAACTTCAAGAGCTTGAGAAAACGGTTGAGAAGGATTACATAGACTACATTCAGACGAGCTGCTGGAAGGAGAAGCAGCAGAGTAAGTTATTTCTGCCCCAGCTGGGTTTCGGTGCTTCACAGAGCTCTGCTGGTTTTAGCCTCTGTTTCCAATCCCTGTAACATCTCAGCCTCGCGCTGGTTTAAGGTGTCTCACATCTGCTCTCAACACTGAATTTGCTGTTCTTGAGATCTGTCAAAATACACTTTGAGTGATTCTGAGAGACGAGTGGAAAGCAGACTTCACCATTTGAGACGCTTTTTTCCGCTCAGGTTTTATGCTTGAATAACCCTTAGAGATGTTTTAAACATCCAACCCTCCACATTTCTGACAGGTTGCTAGGCTGGAAAAGATCTTGAAACATCACCCATTCCATGTTTCCTTTGCTGGAGCAGAACCAGTTTGGCTTTGACTGGCTCCACAAGAAGTTTCTGTAACTTTTTCCTCAAAATTTCTCCAGAGCGTGTCCAGGTGCTCTTGGCTCTTTGCAGGGGGCTGTGCTCCTGGTATCAGTTTTCAGAGCATGTTTCCGTGGTTTGGGTGTCATTTGCATTTTCTATCTTTAGCTGAGTTGGAGATCATGTTTTTCACCATTTTCAAGTCTTTCAAAAGCAAGAATTGAGTGCAGAAAGGGAGAACACAGATGTGAGCATTCAAAACCGTTATTCTCACTCAGCCCTGGGTGCATCAGCGGCACAAATAAAGGCGTTTTAAGGCATGTTCACCCCATATTTAATTACTTGTTAATTGCTGCTAATCTGGTTCACTGAAGAGACAGCAAATTCCCGCTGCTTGCAGAATGGTAAGAAATAACAGAAATCAAATTACAAGGAGTAGCTTGGGCTGGGATGTTATAACTGATTTTATTCACTGATTTTATTCACCTAAAGAACTCATCACCTTCAAATGAGCCAAGACCGAGGAAGGAAGCTGGAGCAAGGTGTGTCTGTGGGAATGCTCAGCAGCAGCAAAGCTGCTCTCACACACTGGTAGGGGTTTTGAATTGCTCTGTGCAGAACAGTCCTCAGCACACGGCTAAGAAGTGCCTTTGCACTTGTTTCCAGTTTCTTTAAACAGTTTGCCTAAAGAAGACTCGTTTAATCCTAAAGGAGAGGTAGCAGGAGCGCTGCTGACTCCAGACTCTTGACAGGTTTTGGATGGGAAGGCTTGTTTTGGCTTATTTTACATAAAAGCTACAAATCCTGCTTTTAAAGATAAATAGAAAGGTGTAGACTCTGAAGTTGAAAAGGAGAAGAACGTAATCCAAGCCCATCAAAGTGCTGAGGTTTTTGGTGCAGTTGATTTGTGAGCTCTGAGTGTGTGTGGCTGGCAGGAGCAGCCTCCAGGGAGAACGTGGCTGTTGGTGCTCATCAGGGTGGCCTTGCTGCAGGGAGAGAGCTCATTGCTCACAGAAAAACCCCTCTCAGTGACCTTGTGCAGCTCAAAGTCACCACACGGTGTCCTTCACAGAGACCTGGAGCTGCGAGAGCCCAGCCCGAGGAGGGGGACAGGGATTGTGTCAGAGAGGGGAGATGATCCCGCAGGGAACGCCAGGAGCGCCTCCAGAGCTTTGTAGGGGCTGTGAGAGTCAGCACCTGCAAATACCCTGAGGTCAGCATGGCCCGAGGGCACCGCTGCCTCTGAACCAAACCATGCCCAGAGCGCTGCCCAGCCAGGCCAGCGGCAGCTGAGGGGCACAGCTGAGACAGCGCTGGCCTCAGGACAGCAATGGTTGTAAAAATAAACTCTGAACGCAGGATGGAGCGCTGGGGGAAACTTCTGCAGATGCTGAGGCCGTTCCTGGTCAGCTGCTGCTCCGCAGTGTCGGTCTCTAATCCGTGTTGAAGTGTTGGGCTCGGTGTGATGAGCTTTTTGTCAGTCAGATCTCTATTTATAGCACATTTGTTGTGTTTACTGAGGGCACGTTTCCCTCGAGCCCCGGCGAAACGGACAGAGATGAGTGGTTCAGGAACAGTTTGGGTTTTAAAGCCCTTGATTTTATGGCTTGGAAAGTGTTGTCTGGTGTCCAACAGCTTTGAGGAAGAGCTTAAAATAATGGATTGGCTGTTGCTTTTTCAGCCAGTCGGTTGTACAGGGCTGCACCAGACTCCTCAGCAGAGCAGGGTGTGGAAGTTGGGTGCGCTGGGGGTTTCTGGAGTCTGTGGCACAGTTGAGTTCAAAAAGCACAGCCCAGGTTTTACAGGAGATGGTTCAGCTGGGATGGCACCGTCGTAAGGGGAGGCTGCAGAGAGCTCGGGGTCACAAAGAGGCAGCTGGGAACAGAATCAGGATAAGTGTCAGGGAATCATGGAATGGGTTGGGTTGGAAGAACCTTAAATCCCATCTCGTTCCACCCCTGCCATGGCAGGAACACCTTCCACTGTCCCAGGGTGCTCCCAGCCCCGTCCAGCCTGGCCTTGGGCACTGCCAGGGATCCCCACCCTCACAGGGAGGAATTTCTTGTGTATATCCAATGTAAATATGTTGGACTTCAATATTTTAGAACCTCCTTGAAGAAGAGGCTTCAAAGGAACTGTTCTGCACAAGATTGAAACCCACAAGGAGCAGATGTGACAGAATGAACGCTGCCAAAAGGGCAGGGAATCATTTTCCCCAATTGGATAAGTACAAACTGAGATTCTCCGGTGCACAACTCCAGGGACTCTGGGCTCAGGGACAATTACCTGAGCCTGGATTTTGCTGCAGGCTTGACGAGGCTGTGCCCAGCGCTGCCTGAGTGGCATTTTGGTTATAAACCTGTAAATGGATTCCTGCTCTCAAATGAACTGTTCTGCCTGTCAGTTTGTGAAGGTTTTCCGTGAGTGGGAGGAGGGTTAAATGGCTTTAAATTTCAGTGGGACAGGGACAGAGGATGTAAGGCATGAAAGGAGCTATTGAAGTTCTTTCCACCCTGAATAATTCTTTAAAATGAGGGGCTTGTAAGGTGCATAAAAGCTCTTTGAAAAATTGAGTGTCATCAGGTAGCCCGTGCTTACGGAGATGTTGACCTTTTCAGAAGTAAATTACTGCTGCTCTCCTCGGTGCATCTAATCCTGCAGCCAAATTATTCTTCAGGGAGGAACCTATATTAAGACTTCCTCAGCTAATCAGCAGAAGAAACTTCTCTGAATTACTGGGGGGAAATAATTTAAACTGGGATTATTTCAGTTTTATGTTGCTTTTGAGGAGAAGGGGAACAAAATGCAAAGTGCACTTGAGCTTGTTAATGAAAGGGCAGGGAGGCCCTTCAGACGAGTCCCTTGGGTAGCTGTTCACCTCCCCGGATTCAATACCCAGCAAAATTAAAATTTCAGAGTGCCACGAGGATAACAAAGCACCGACAATCAGTTCTTTAAAGGAGGCTCACGGCTTCATCCTGACACATCTTATTTTTTCTTTTCCATCTTTCAGAGTCTGATTTGTCAAATCTGGCCAAGCTCTACAGAGATGAGCGGCTGAAACAGAAAGCGGAGTCCCTGAAACTTGAGCACTGTGAGAAGCTCTCCAGTCTGATCGGGATGCACCATAAAGGGGGCTGAGCAGGACGCACACGTTCCGTAGTTTTGTTTATCGCTGTTTTAACTTCTGTTTTTCTTTTCCTTCATACGACAAGGGAAGGAGGCTGTTGTAAAGACTCTGGATATTGGAGTGCAGAGAGGGGCCAGCACGAGCTGCAGGGCTGCTGTTTGCTGTAAGATATCCTGTACATTCGATTTGGTTCCGAGGACCAGTGGCACTTTGTAAATTAATTCCCCAGGACGCGCTCGGAGCTCAGAACTGTCGGCGTGGGTGGTTTGTGTGCCCCCCAGGCCGGGTGTGCTTCCCAGGAGAGCGGGCACCTCTCGGTTTTCCGTGTTTCCCGTGGATCTGCGGCTCCTTGGATGCCCGGGGCTGGGTCAGCTCCCTGTCCTCCTGGGGCTGTCCCTGCCCATCCTCCTGGTGCTGTCCACGTGTCCGTGCCGGAGCTGGGTGCTGCCAGTGCAGGAGGGGCAGGTCCCTGCCTGAGGCGAGCCCCTGGGCAGATTCCCAGCTCTCCTAGTCCCAGGATCAGATCGGTGCTGCTCCCAGGGAGGGCTGTGCCCATCCTGACATCCGCCAGGCCGTGGGAGTCTGGGAATTGCACCAATTCCAGTGTCTGGTGGGAAAGCAGAACTCTGTTCATCCCCTCATGTTTCCAGTGGCATATTTTGAAGCTGGCTGTTCCATTCTGGATTTTACCTTTGCCCTTCTCCCCAGCTCCTCCAGGGCCCCGCTTTTTTCCGGTGCAGTTCTCATGTAGCATATTTTTACTCTGTTGAGCAGCTATGAATGTTTCACTGTAGACATGATATTGCAAAGAAAAAAGATCCGTGTGGCGATGTCCTGGTTTTTTTTTCTCGATCCTCCTTCACACAGCCAGGCCTGGAAGGGCAGGTTGGGGCCGGGTTGTCCCCGTGAGCAGCACGCCAGTGTTAGAGCAGCGTTACTCCAGCTGAGCGCCTGAAACCGAGGGAGGAAATGCTCAAAAGTTTGGGAAATGCCAGGATTAAACCTGCCTTTAAGGCTTAGACTGTCCCTGTGCTGGGCACGAGTCCCACTGGATGGATTTGGGAATTTTGGTACCACAGCGTGTCCCATCCGTACAGCCCTGGGAGGTTGGCAGCAAAGGAAGCTGGAAAAAAATTTTTTTTCTGGGGTTTGCCCTATGTTAAAGGGGTTGGTTTGAGGCCTGGTGCCCTAAACATCCCAGCTGGGAGGAGAACATTCCAGATGCAGCAACAGTGCTGTGCTGGTGTGTAAAAAAAGGAAGAAAACGACATAGTGGCACTCTAAGTTGCCTTTTTATGCTGGCATTTGTGCCCCATTTGTAGGAAATTTTGTAGGAGCCCATGGGGAAGTTGAGTAGAATTTGTTGGGCACCTGGGGCAGGAAGAGCACCAGTGAAAAGGGCATTTTGAGGGGGTGGTGTGGAACATATTTAGTGACAGTTTAAGGGCGAGAATGGGTGATCATTCCAGGTTGGCTGGCAGAGCAGGCAGCCTTAATTCCGGTATTTCCCACTTTGGAGCACACGAGCATGTACAAAAAGCGAAAATAATATTGCTTTTTATCTATTAAGTAGCTTGTAGAATATATTAGAAATCTACTGGAGTGGTTGGGCTTTGTTCCAGGGTTGGTACATCCCTGTCATTGCTGTGGGACTGTGGAGGGACACAGGGAGAGCAAATCCAGAGACTTCCCGGACTCACAGGGTCCTGCACGGAGCTGGAACTCCTCCACGGCGTTTTGCACTGAAACCAGATTGCACCTTTCATCCAAAGATCTCAGCACTTGATGGAGGTGGGAGACCTCCTGTGGGAAGCACAATCAGCCGGGAAATGCAGGAGGGAGGTAAAATCATCCCCCAAAGCAATAAACGTTCTTTGTTCTGAGCAGGGAGGGCCGGGGAGCTGGTGGCGGTGTGTGCTGTCAGGGACGGCGTGTGGCATACAGGTGACAAACAGGACAAGTTGTGTTTGTGTTCCACGGGGAAAGGAGAATCCTCTGGAGGCCGGGGTGCGGGAATGCAGCGCTCTCCTTCTCCAGAGGGAACTCGGGATTCCTCTCTGAGGGGCTCCGGAGCAAAGGCTGTTCCTGGGTGCCTCGGGGCACCGAGCGCTTGAACGCGGGTTTGTGTGTGTGTATATATATTTATTTATTTTTAAATTAAAGACGTGACATCGCTGAGCCTGTCCGTGGTGGTCCGAGCCGGGAGCGTTGCGGGGGACGGGCCCGGGGCCCGTGAGGGGGCGGCGGCCGCCATTTGCCGCGGGGTGCGGGGCATGGCGGGGGCCTGGGGCTGGGCTGGGGTCGGGATCGGGATCGACATCGGGATCGGGATGGGATGGAGACCGGGATGAGCATCGGGAGATCAGGGCCGGACCCCTGCCCGTCTCTGAGGAGCGGGAGGGCCTCGGGGCGGAGCCTCCGTGAGGGCGGGGGCTCCGTGAGGGCGGGGTCTGTGCAGGCCCCGGCCCGCGGCCTGCACGGGACGCGGGGTCCGCCGGGAATGGGGCTGGGAATGGCACCGGGGACAGGGAACGGGGCGGGAACGGGGCTGGGAACGTGACAGGGGACAGGG
>VYZT01059901.1:28865-69325 GCA_013400735.1 Pomatostomus ruficeps | reverse complement strand
TGGCTCTTATGCACCTTACAGTGCAAGTGCTTTGGCTATTCATTGCATATATCATTTGAAAGAGAGAAAAATGGCATTTTTTTTTCCACTGCAGCTATCAAATATTAAAAATAGGTAGGAAAAATTATTTTTACAGTCATTTTCTCCAAAGGAGTTCATGCCTAGAAGTTTCGACAAATTCTCAGATGATCTGTCCTTCTCTGTATATTTCTTAATAAAATAAAAAGTTGAACTTGTTCCAATCCTCCCCTTCTGCTTAAGAAAATGCTCTTAAATTTATTTCATTTATTAANATTCTTAACAAATTTAGTCCCCTGTGCTGGGAGAAAAAAGACTCTTTTCATGAATACTCAGCCAAGGGTTCCTGAGAGTTAATACTCCCACTCTTCTTCTTTGAGTGTCAAGGGATTTTTAACATCCGCAAAACAGACAGGAACTTGGGTTTCTGCCTTAGGAAAAGAATGGATTTTTTTCACCACAGAATAATCTGCTGGGCAATTACCAATAAGAAAGGAATATTCCCTACTATAAACTGAACAATGTGCAAGAAGCATTTATTGGCCATTTACTGCAAAAGGCATAAGGAATTTAAATTAAGCTTCAAAGTGAATATAGAAAGCAACAACATGAAGAAACCCTGAGCACTATACAGTGTAAATTATTTAAATTATAAATAGAAGTCTGTTATCTGACAGAGTATTGAGACATCACAGACTAAATTGTTCACTTTTACAAAATACTGATGACTAGTAGATTATATTCACTGTATCATGTGCCATAAGAACTAAGTATAACATGTTCACATAAAAGAAGCATTAGTTTCAAATCAGCTCTGTGTGGGAGCATTTCCTTTCACAAATCCAGCTGGAGAACAGGACCTTTATTAAACTAAAGACTACTGCTTCCAAAGTTTAATAAGACAGAAAGAACAAAGATTTTGTCCCTGCCTTGTCCATTTACGGTGTACAGAAATTGGGGTTAACCTGCCTTAAATTAGAATGTGCTGCCTTTTTTTTTTTTTTAGATCAGTGAAGCAAATCCTTCATATGATGGACAATTTTAACAGTAAGGAAAGACGTCAAATTAACATTGGCCCCACACAAAAGCTGTTATTTTGCTCAGAGGACATTAATGGTACTTTAATACTTCATAATAAACTCATCCTGAACACTGAGCAGTTGGAAAAGTCATTCAGAAATATATGCACATGTTGCTATCAAGCAAGAACCTGGCAGTTGTGAAAGAACCTTCATGCTGAACAAAACCATATTTTTCTCTTTTTTTGACCCATTTCACATGTACAAAAACGCTTTTAGAAAACCAAAAATTTTTGAATCAGCATACCTTTACAAAGAGAATATTAGCAATTATGTATCTACCTTCATTAATTAAAACCATTGCCAAAAACTTACTCATGATTCTGTGCAACATAAATTTTGGAGGTTGCTTTAACGTATGTACTCCTAATCCATAGTCAAACTTTTCCACAGGCAGCACAGGATGCCTTCAAAGGGGGCATACATTCCTGCTGAAAGCTACGTAAGTCACCAAGTGTGAAGACTTTCCTAGCTGACCACAGGTTGTGTAGTTACCCAAGCTAATTGGCAATTAGCTCTTTTGCATACTGCAAACCAAGACAGCAAAATTTAACACAAACTAATCCTGTTTTGTCGGAGGCTTAGAGCTTGCAATAGGCTGTTTTTCCACGGCTATCAGAAACAAACCAGCTAGGTAAAGGATGTCTCCCTGAGCAGTAGTTAATTCCACAAGAGCAATTATAACAGTATACAGTTATACTGTAAGAGATAAAGTTCTTCAGACCCTCATGGAAAAAAGTACTCTTTAGGTTCTTCCCTTTGGACATGCTAAAGTACTACTATGCTTCCTTAAATGCAAACTTTGAAAAAATTTAGCAGATATTGATGCTCAGGTCAAACATGAATCTATAAATATTCTTTTAATCCTCATACTGACTCAGGATCACAGTTTCGGGTCAATCCAGTGAATTAGAAAATTTCATCATATTCTGGGTTATCTCAGTGTACTGATTCACCTCACCTTATAAGGTATCCCACCAAAAAGTAGAGCCTAGTGATTCACAAGTCCATGACTTCCAAGATACAACCTGAATATGTGACTGACAGTTCACTTTGGGCTGGCAAATGAAAGGTTCTGGTTCTAGTTTAAGTGATCTTCATACTGAGGGTATCACAAACATAATTTAAAAAAAATACATAAAATTATTGTTTCAAAATTAAACACAATTAAAAATACATTAAATGTGGCATTAAAAACTGTAGCATGAATACTATCCACAAAACTTCTTAGGCATTTTTATGGCTATATTTTCATACATGTAACTTAACAGTTGTAAAATTTAGTTGAAGCTAATGTATACACCAAAAATCACAGGGATGCTCTCAAGAATTTCAAAACATTGACTATCAGAAGTTGTTTGCCACTCAACAGTTGAATGACTCAACTTTAAAGACTTTTTTTAAGAAACAATACATTTTGTTACCCTAGTGGCCTCACCCTTCATAGTGTCTAAAGGTTTTCATTTATCTCAAGTAAACATTTTATAATAGAAATTATTCCATATATTTATAATGTTACAAGCATATAAAAATAGCCATCTATTAAATGTGCACAGGTTCAAAACCATTTTTTTCCTGCAAAGATGACTTTTCCATACTTCCTCCATTATGGTTGGATGTAAAGTACATTACAAGTCACAGGGCAGTGAAGGAAAGGCCCTCCCTCCTAAGCCAGCAGAGAAGTGCTAGAGTCTCAGCACATCCCCAATAACATTTCCGTTGACCTTTTCCACATATATACGAGGCTCCAACTCAAATGACACCTTAATTGCTCAAGCAACAGCAGCAACCCTCATCAGTCCTTACTTTGCAACAGTTCACAGTATCTAGCCCAAATAAGTTACGCAAACTAGAAACACCTTCCTAAGAAATTCAGCTTTTCTTTGCCATCCTTTCATTTTCTCTACCACAAGTTCAGCTACGTTTGTACTTTTTCCTCAGGTCACCTAATTTTCAAATTTCCAAAGTGGCTAGAACTCTGAACAATGGAAGGGTTTTTCCCTTGACCCATAGGACTAGTGGAGAGTTATGCCACTGTGGTACTAATGTATCCAGCTCCCAGACGTTAACTGCAATCCTTGCCAACACACTCACACACATACACACTCACCTAAAACAAATATGCTTAAATAGCAGCTTTGTGTGGCACCTCCTCCCAAAAATATGCTAATTCCATAGACTTATACACCTTGATAATTAAATTTGATATCTCAAATTTTAAAATCTAGGATTTAGTACTTGTTAAAGAATGATTACTTACTATTTTAAAATTAATATATGATTGAACATTAAATACATTCTGTTAAACCAATTTTGAATTCTACACGTTCGTCTAAAATGTCAGTGCCATCATCATATCCCAAACACTGAAAACAACCATTCACTGCAGTAATTACTCCCTGTGCTGTGCTATGGAATTAATCCTTCCAGCAGCCAAATGATCAGTTACTTCTGAGGTATTTTTATTTATGCCTCTTATGTTACCTATATTCAATAAGGAAGCGTAAAGTGAATTTCCCAGTCCTTCATTTCTTTAGCTTCTTAAAGATGAAAAATAATCATATTTTGTGCACCCTGTATGGAATTTATACCATTGGAAATCATGCTCCTACAAAACCTGACATGACTTCAGTCAACTAGAAAATTAAAGATCCACTTTTTAAATGAAAACAATGCAAAATCTCTCATCTAAAACCCCTATACTACTAAAAACAATTAATCTTATTTCATCAAAAATATGTTTTCTATTGCCGGGACTGTCTCACCTAATCGGAAATCTGAAATTGTAAGAAAACTTTGGTTCTTTAATCCATCAAATTTCCATAATGTAAATGAGGAACAGACTTCCTTAGAAGTCAGCTTTGCATTTTTACCAGATGCTCTAGACAAAAAAAATTAAATCAAAACAGTAAAAGAGGTATGGAATATCTTTTCTCAGAACTTTAAAGCAAATACATTAACATGTAATAAAATAATAGCATTAAATTTTGTTGTAGGTTTGTATTCAAAACTTCTCAGCAACATAAATCCTTTCTAAATTATCTAAAAGCATAAACTAATATTTATTTCTCTTTAATATCTAGTAAAAACATAAGCATTTAAACATAGACACCTTCTCTGAAAACAACAGCTTTCACTTTTTAAGATTTAAGAATCTTTAGGGAAAAAAATACAACATGGAGGGCATTTTGAATCTAAAAATTTTACCCATTTCCCTGCTAACTCCAATTCTAGTCACAGTAACAGTCTTGCAACTTACAGTAGCAGTGAAGTTGTAACTCTTCTGCATGTTATACCTGGAGACTTCCTGTAGCAATTCAAGCAATTCAGTTTTTAAATTAATTACATACGATAATATTCCTATTTTGAAAAGGATTCTTCTCATTGATCTCTCACCTTCAATTTTTAAATATTCTTTATTCTTACAGGGCATTAGAAAAGTGTTTTGCTTTATTTTGATGGTCATGCATTTGGGTTACAACACTGCAGGTAGGAGTACCAATCTGAGGAAAGACAGGTTTTTGAAAGAAACATGAGTCTTTCCTTGCATTTTATATACAATCATACAGCTGCGACATAATTTTTTCTTTTAAGTTCTTAATCCAGATATAATTTCCTGAGTCTTCTCCTAATATACAGTAAGACACCCTGTTCAATCCTCAATGATTTAGTAATATCATACCTCACATACACACAAAATCAAACATGGCCAGATCAGCTGTAGTACTATCAACACAATCTGCTTTGAAAACATAGCTCTCACATTACTATTGTTATGAAATTTTACTATCCGTGTCACACCACTAGATTTATTTGGCACTTGCAGTCATGACTTGTTCTTCCGGAGGAATTCCTGTATAATTGAGCATTAGTTATTGTACCATTAAAATACAGTGTTTCCGTAAGTTTTAAACAGATAACAGCACTTTCTAGCAAGTGTTTTTTTAGATACAAGTTTATTACCTAGTCACAGGGAGGAAAAAAAAAATTGGCTAAAAAAGTTTTTCCTTTTCTAGTTAAAATAAAATAAATGAGGTTAACAGAAAACATCCTGCCATTGCTCCCAAAGGAATATTCCCCAACTATGAAATAAGTGAGGGCCATTTCTGTAAATGTAAATGTTTTAAAACCTAATGTAATAATAAACAGTTACACAACATACATTTTATAACATGATCTTTTGTATATTTATACTGTAAGCATTGATACTTTATAAGTATTTTTATCTATTTCTTTCATTTGTGGGTTTGGGTTGAACCATATCAACAGTGGCAATGGTCCAAAGACCTGGTAGAAATATGCAGTGGGCACAGATTGCTTCAGCTCCAGGGCTTACTCATATTTCAGATGAGGAGTGGGCCTATGCAGTTGAACTATTTTTTTTCCACAAAAATGCCAAGAGACCGGGATGAATAGGCTCCTTTCATTATGCTCTGAAGGAAGAGGAAGACTAAAAGGTTCATGGCGAATTGTGTCCTTGCATAAATGTCAGGACAAAGTAAGGCTCCCTGTAAAAACATTTTCTTTAGTCTTGGCAAGTATTTCCCTAAGAAATTCTGAAGAATTAAACCCATGATGTCAGACATACTTTAGTGAGTATGAAGGATTAACATTTTGTATCTCTCTGCTGATCTGCTCACCACTGTGGGAACCCAAAAAGCCAAAAGTAACTTTTCAGTTACTTTAACCTTTCCTTAAAGAAGGTACAGAATTGTCACAACTCAGACCCAGAGCTGAGGATGCTAATCGATCAGATCAAGACTGGCCCTTAGGCATGTAATGTAAATAATACTGCTTACTGAAATCTTATTTCCATCCAAATATACATGTCAAAGGCAGAACAAATCCCTCAAGATCATTAAGAGGGCAGAGGATTTACTGGGATTTTACCCTGTTAGACTAATTTAGTCAATGTGGTAAAATTAGGTGTAGGATTAACAATTTTCATTTGCATTGCAAATAATATTCTTGTATATATTAATATATATGTACATACGAAGTATCAGATTATGGCATTATTTTATACTAAACTGTAATCACTATTACATCATGCCCTCTTTTACAAAATAACATTTAATGGGCATCATGTTGTAAATGTAGTGCATCACCCTCGTGGATTATACAGAATTCATGGAGTTACTCTCAGTTATGGATAGAACAGAAATTTAGAAGAAAAAAATTAATTTTTACCTTAAAATAAATACCAGTTTCAAAATAGCTTACAACTGTAAACACTTTCGAAGTTTAACAGTCAATTATTTAAATTTCAAATCCTTAGAACTATTGCAAACAAAATAAATAATAAGTAAATAAAACAATCAAAGGTGATTTGCCTTGAGAATAACATCAGGCTTACAATTTAAGTTACTGTGGTTCAAATATGGGAATCAATAGCATACAGTAGGTCTACACTTTGGCTCATTCGACTGTGCTAATATTTAGCATTCAAACCTGCAGCCAATACAGCACAATTCACCTGGGTCACACTTAGGGCCTGCAACACGTTGGTTTCAAATGGCATTCCGAAGCTCTCTTTGGAACAGATCACACATACAGTGAATTTCTTCCTGAACTAGGTATCATTCCCTGCATTTGTATTTTAGTTGTCATTACTCAGTAGCTAATCCTGTTCTCTATTTCTTCTGGCACAGTTTATTTCTGACTTTACCTCTGTTGAGCTACTTCTGAACCACATGGCAAACACTTTGAGAATTGGTACAGGTTACATAAACAATTTCTACCAAAGTTAGCAGGGGTCCAGTAACCCTTTGAAAGTTAGAGTAACTGTGCATTTCAATACTGAGCCAGTATCTGCCGCACTGAACTTTCCTATGTCAGTATCTGACATAACATAGACACAACATGCACTTTTGGGGTTTTCTTCTAAAATTAAACAGTCATTTTCAATTTGACTTTACTTTGGATACACTACAAACAAATTAATTCTGACAAACTAATAGAGTTTGGGCTGATGTTTGGATGCGACACCGTTAAGGAAATCTGTGTTGCAAGAAGGGAATTTAACAGCTGCTTCTGGAGGAAGCATCTTTATCACTGAGTCAGAGAGAAACCAACTGCTTAGCATAATTTTAAAGGCAGCTCCTCTGTCACAGACATCATCACTCAGTTGATGTGTAAAAACCATTTATAAATATTAGCAATCATCTGGCATTTTTCAAAAGAACAGGAAAGTTAATCCTGTTTCCTGACTTGAGTTCTGCATTGCATAATTACATTCTGACTACCTAAGTTCCCCTGCAATTTCAGTTAATTACAGTATTATTCTTACTTCCTGTCCTAAAGTTATTTGTGTAGTAACCATATCCTACTAGAGTGGAAGATGAAGTAAGCTCTGTGAATTATTTTGATTAATATGTAAAATGTTGTGCTATCACCTCACACAAAACCCCACTACATATTGGATATTATTTCCAACTAAAAAGTGTGAAATTTTTCAGCAATTACATTAATGCTCAGTAGCCCATCTCTCAAGGGATGCTCGTGTTACTTGACTAATAGACATAAATATGTATGTAACTAAAAAATATTAATTCAGCCTTTTATTGAATATAAGCAACTGAAAAATCTTCAGTCTTTCCAAAGAGGTAAAAAGTATACAAGAATAATATACATAGTATACATGAAAGTATAGTCTTTTAGTACTTGCGATTGTCTTTTCCTTTATAACAATGTAGAGGGCAATTTTACCCAACTCATCCACTAAAAACTACTATTGCTAGTTCTGAACATTGGAAAATCATTCTATTTTCTTGACAATCATAAACTTTAGAAGCATAACTATTTGGGAAGAAACTAGAGCATTTTCAGAAGACCAAACAGGGCTGTCCAATTTTATGGCAAAAGTGTATCTTTGCTGTATAAAAAAATCACAGGACTTCTTTGTGTCTAATATAAAAAGAGGACTTTCATTCATTTTTGGTGCAAACTCTAACTTTGTAATTAACAGTAAGCCTTCTAAAAGCTTCTACAGGACAGGGCTCTATCCCTGAACTTTGCCATGCTGTAGCCATAAATCAATCCATCATGAATTTCCTCACTCCTCCTAAACTAGTTCTGACTCTGCATACATTCCTCTGTACTGCCTCAATGCCTACTGCTTTCTGTGACATCCTTCTTTTCCATCCAACAATGCTTCCATATCCCACTTAGACAGATCCATGGCATTCTCCTGTCTGAACATACCCCACTTTGCCTGTCCCAGCCTTCTCCTTCTAATTGTTGTGATACCTAAAACTTCTTAGTGCTTCAACTGTTGTAGTCTAGACCATTTCCACTATTACAAAAACTATTTCATTTCAAGAAGCAGAAAAAAACCCCCAAAGAAAGTGTATCCTATAGGCACAAAAACCAAAGCCAAGTAAAAATATTCCCAGAATTATTTCAAAGCCAACACCATAAAAAAAAGTTCTTGAGAGAGGAGATGATATTGCAAGGCCTGGCACCACATGAAGATAAACTACCATGACACGCTTAAGAAACCACTAGTTTGACTAGCAAATCTGAACGACAGATTGTCAATCTGTTCTCCCATTCCCCCTCCTGCAAAAGGAAAACACAGCTGCACATGGGTGGCAGAGCCCAGAGCACCTGCCTCCCCTGGGAGTTGCGTTGCCACCATAGCTGCAGTGATGGGCAGGGGTAGCTTCCAAGGGCCACCTGGTTATTCAGCCTTTAGCTGAAGCAGTTCTTCCCAGAGGACAGCAATTTGGTCTCTCCTCATGGGGAGCAGCAGCTATTCTAGGAGCAGGTTGAACTCTGAGGAAGAGAACTATACGGCTTCTATAGTCACTTTTTCTTCATGGTCACTCTCCATCTCTTTCATGTTCTCTCATCTGAACAGCTCCCCTTCCCTCTTCATATGCAAGGACTCAGCAAGAATTGCATCTGGTGATACTTCTGCATTCTTTGCATCTTTTGACATCTTTCCTTGTCCTGAGCATATAACACTTTCCAGCAATGTTTTGAGCATTACACAGAAATTGAGACAAAATATTTCTACATCCTTGCAATAGCTGATCTTCAGGTCATGCTCCAGAGCCTATTCATTCTCATACAGGTCTGAGAAGAAATTAGTAAGTCATTGAAGAAATTTGGTGTTGGAAAGCCTGTGTCTTTGAAACAAGCATTTCTGAAAGCTCTTTATTTTTTCTAAGGAGGAAAAGGCTGGGCTCCTGTAATTATATGGCTATTATATTTTCTAATGTTTATATACTGACAGAATGGGAACACAAAAATAAGTCTATATAAGCACATAAATAAAAACCCTTTCAGGAGCTTGCATTTAAAATTATAGGCAATGCCAGTTAAGGGAATTTTCAGTGCTAGAACATGCTGCAACATGTTGCAACACTGCCTGCCCAGGAGAAAAATAACCCTGTTTGAAAGTTGGGTTGGGTTGGGTTTTTTGGGTTTTTTTTGGTTGTTTTGGGTTTTGTTGTTTTGGGGTTTTTTTTTTAATTTCACTCTTGACATGCTTGTTTTAGAGCTCTTAGGGAATGGGGAGTTCACATAAATGAGTTCATCACCTCCCATGCACTGAAGCAGTCTCCAGCCCTCTGGAGATCTTTAGCCCAAGAAAGTGGAGAAATAGCTGGCCAGCAAATTTTACGTGCTGGAAGGGGCCTCCTTTGCCTCACTGCTAGTATGGTGGCAAGACCCTCTTATCCCTCATCAACAGAGGAAAATCTCTTCCACATTAAGTACAATTATAGGTGAAAATTGGCTGCCAATTTTTGAAAATCTGTCACTTTAAGTTTTAAGGGAGCTGGTTTCCTTTTCAATTTTAAATATATTTCACCCATATGGGAATAATACACAATCAAATCCAATATTTTTCCTACTGCCGAGCAGCTAAGTTATTTGCTTGACTTTAACAAGACTTTTCTTTCCTCTTCCCAAGTTTGAGAGCAAGCACAAGCTGAGATGAGCTGTGCTGCTGTATGAGCAGGCAGCCGCTTCCAACTATTTATTTGAAAAGAAGCAGATCTGTATGTTAGGTGAAAAGGGAGAGACTTAGTGTAGGTGGGGGGAAGAGGGGAAAAAGTCAAGCTTTAAATTTTTTATTGTCATAAATAATCAGTTTGAAACATGGGAATAGAGAATAGGAAACTTTCAGTGACTTGACAGACCTCTATCCTACTGCTAGAAAATTAAGACAGTTCCATAAGCATCATCTCCCTGAACTAAAAACAGTGCACAAAGGGTGCTAATTTAGCCATGCAGACATAATGACCATTTAAAAAATCCCATTTGTATGCTGTGCAAATCTGAATGTTCAGCCTACATCCCTTCTTAAGACACTACATTGAAGGCAAAACAAAGTTTACTTTGAATCCTGTTTTTCCCCCCAAACTGTAGAAATAAAAATATAGCATGTTTACTATTTACAACTTCCTTCTCAGAAGACGTAGGTAGAGAATTCATGCTTTCCAAAATGTAACCTTACACATCTGGCCAGCAAACATCTGGATATTTATCTTCACTCATCATTTCCTTCAGTAAGTCCAAAAACTGTCAGTTATTTCAGCTGAGATTCAGCCCAAGGGAGTACAAAAAAAAGTTACATCCTTCTTTTGTCCAGGTTTTATAAACTGCTTTTTACCTTTTTCCCTGGGATATCAGTAAGTACAAAAATAAGCAGTCTGGATTCCTTTGACTGTGTTTTTTTATTCTGTGACTATGTACTTCTGTAGTCACAGGGAGCATACATATGCAATTGAAATAATAACACAGTCATATCTGCAATGCATGCAAAACGTCCTATACCATTAAAGAGGCATACATATATATATTACATACTTCCAGAAGAAACCACTCAAATCACAAGTAAAAATACAGACTGATTTGTGAATATATAGCAAAACTCGTGTCAATTAAACTTCAGATAGACAAAAACAGGAAATGTATGATTCACTAAAAAAAACCCCTTCACTTGCAGAAATATTGTAATGGAAGCCTTTGGACTGAAGGTACCAGCCTGAAGAATTCACCCCTGACTTTGTCCCTTGCTCCACCACTGTGCTAGGAAAGTCTTATGATCTGCTTGTGCTATCCTTCCCCTGTTTTACAGAAGGGAGCAATGAAACTCATCTCCATTGCAAAACACTCTGGAGTTTAACTATGAAAAAAAGCACACTAAGAGACTCAATTATTATTACTAAAGATAAATATTGAGCAAAGGAAAATGTGAATAATTTTTGAATCTGAATTTGTTTATTCTTACTGTTCAGTAATTTGAAGATACTACTGTATTTAAAGCTTCCATATCTCTGTCCTGATATCCAATCTGAAATTGCTTAGCAAAAATTTTCAGACAAGAAATAAAAAATTCAAACTATATAAAGAGGTTTTCTGAAGTTTTTTGTTTAGCTGAGGTTGCATGCACTTCTTCCTAATAAATTCTCTGAACCAGCTTTATGCTTTCCAACTTAACTCTGATTGATGAAGTTCAATTGCTTTTACAAGAGGGGCAAACTTAATAATCATACCCATATTTAAAGCCAAAAGAGCAAAAATTAATATTATGGCTTCTTAAAATTCTATCATTTAGTATGAATTTATTTTATCTGTGTACTGTGAGCACTTTGCACACTGTCATTTGTCCATAGGAATGCTGCAAAGTTTGCATGACACAGATTCATTTTAACCATATAGTCCAAGGGAATCTGCTAATGATATAAGAAGCTTACATACTTAACTCCACATTTCTCCACATATTTTTAGATTTCTTTTTCAACTTTAAATCAAACAAAATATATATGTGTAAGTGACCAAACAACATTTAATTTTAAAAAATCATATTAGCATGAGTGGGTAAGAGACATCAGAAGAAGAGCAAAGCTGGAAATAGTAGGAAAGACTTGAGTGTTGGCTTTGACATGTTTGCTCATTCCTGCCTCACATAAATTCTAGTCAAAAAAGAACTCAGGAAGAGTTCTTTTTTTTTATTGTTTGGGTTTTTTTTTTTTTTTAATATCTTAATCTCCAGTCAGAAGTATGTTAAATTACAAGACAGTTTGAGGTGAAAATCTCCTTTTATTTTTATTTCTGTAACACCGTATGGCTTATCACATTTAAAAAAATATATTTTCTTTTTATAACTACAAAATTTTAGGATTTCAGCATCCGTATGTGTTAATAGTGACTAAAATTTAAAAGAAAATAAAAGAAAGCATAAAAGCATGTAAAATATATGATGCACATATAAAGCATATACTTTCCTTACACCACTATGCTGTAAAATCAATAAAATCCTACCTTTTTGTCTCAATTTAACAGGCCAGTTTCCAGGTGATGGAAGCCATGAACATGACATCATCGATGTCTGAAATGATTCCTTGTGAAAACATGTCACATGCCATAGTGTTATTACAGGCTGAGAGTCTGCACTTCCCTTTCCATACTTAACAATAGTTTTGCCCCTCTTGAACTTATAAAAATAAAATGGCATGGTATGCTGTTGTGGTTTTAGTAGAAGGGAGGGGGCCATAAAGATGGCTCCTGTGAGAAGTTTCTGGAGTTCTTCACCATTTCCAGCAGAGCCAATCTCTGATGGCTCTGAAGATGATGGACATGTCACTGGCCATGTTTGGGCCAATTAGAAAGGTTAGTTACGCCTCTGTGATGACATATTTAAGGAAAAATCAAAACAAAATGCACACACACGCAGCTGCTTTTAGTTAGAGAAGGAGGAAGATGTGAGAACATGTGAGGGAAACAACATGGAGGCACCAAGGTCAGTGAAGAAAGAGGGAGAGGAGGTGCCCCAGGCTCTGGAGCTGAGATTCCTCTGCAGGCCGTGGTGAGCCCATGGTGAGGCGGGGTGTCCCCCCTGCAGTCCATGAGGGTCCATGAGGGATGCAGAGCCACCCGCAGTCCGTGGGTGAGGTGCCAACATTGGAGCGGGAGATGTCGGAAGCCACAGCAGCCGCAGCAGCCATGGAAGAAGCCGCAGGAGCCACAGATGCCAGAGAAGCCGTAGCAGGTGCAGCCCAGTGAGAGACAGAGACTGAGATAAAAGTCCCGCAGTTTGTGAAGGAGGTGACCACGCTGAAGCGGGTGGATGTCGGAGGAAACTGCAGTCCAGGTGGGAGACCCGGTTGGAGAGAGAGGGGCCCCCTGCTTCCATGCTGGAGCAGTTTGTCCTTGGAGGACTGCATTCCGTGGACAAGAAAAACCACGCCACAGAGGTTCACAGAGAACTGTCTTTCGTGGGAGGGACCCCACGGCAAAAGCAGAGGAAAAAACTCCTCTCCCTAAGCAGGGGAAGAAGATCTGGGAAACAGACTGACCTGAACCCCCACACCCTGCCCCCCTTGCACTGTTAGTGAGAGAGAGGGAGGGGTGGGGAGTGGAAAGAAAGGTGTCTTTTAAAGGTTTAGTTTATTTCTCATATCCTCCTTCTAACTCAAGTAGTAATAAATTTTCACTTTTGCAACTTTTAAGCTGAGCCTGGTTTGTCCTTGGAGCGTTTTCTCCCAGTTCCTTATCTCAACTCATAGACCTCTAAGTTAATTCCCTTGGTTTTTTCCCCTCTCCTTCCCTCATCTGCCCAGCTGTGGCAGGAGAGGGAACGAGTGAGTGGCTGCTGTGGGTGCCTGGCACTTAGCCAGGATCGAAACCACGACATATGCTTAGAATGACAGTGATATTTACACTTAATGTTCATTAAATTGAAAGGAATTCTTCTAATTTTATTAAAGGTTACACTGCACTGTCTGAAGCAGTAGCCACACCATTTTACTGTCAGTCTGTGTAACGTCCTCATCAGAAAGGCTGAGAATGACCACAGTTTTTTCAGAAAGAAAGTTTTTAAGGGTTTCTGGAAAATTAATAACTTGATAGAATCAAGAATCCTCCTCCTGGACCCTACTTGCACTTCCTTATGCATACATACCAATACAATTTGGTTAGTCACAATTTTTGTTTCCCAGCAGCAAAAGGAAATTTTCTGTTCCCATGTAGCCCTCCAAATAAGTAGCCCAGAGGCCATCATCTACTGCTTAAATGCAAGTACTTTACAAAATCCAACTATAGATCATAAAACAGCTGAGTGACTCCTATTTAGGATACCTGTCTTTCATACAACTTTTACGTGAGAACATTGTAGGTATCTTCTTACAACAGGATGTTTATGTCCTATTTACTATGTCTTGATTTAGAATGAAAAAGTAATTTTACTTTTAAAATAGTTAGTGTTGATGAATTTACTCAGGTTTGACATTTACTGATTCTTGAGAAAAATTAATTGAGAAATAGTGTAGGTTATAAAAAAAAAAAGAAAAGTTATACCAGAAACAGATTTACTGATAATTTTAGCTACTAAAAAAAAGGAAACAGGGGAAACATATCTGGTTAGTAATTTTTATTAATTTACATCTTCCACCAGCATGCTATCAATTTAGATAGAGTGTGATGTGGGAAGGACTGTCCTTCCTACACTCAAAAAGCAGTTCTGGCAGTTTAAATACTTTATTAAGGCAATAAAGATGTACTGAAGGAAATATAGATGCAAAGAACATTGCCCAGATACAATAATGTTTTGTCTGCTCCAGACACACTTTAAATGTTAATTGCCAATCTTGAAATGTAAAATAAAGTATTTTAAATGGTAATGGCTCGACTAGATTTTTAGCAAGCATGGAAAACTATTACAGACATTGAGCTTCTGGAAATCTGAGTAATATCCAGAAAGGAACAGCTTGCCTTCTGGGGCTTGGGATGGAATGCACTTTTATTCTGCGTTAAAAAGGCATTCTAAATTTCTCATTGTCCTTGCTCCTAATACTGCAGAAATGGGATATTTTAGCAATGTCCTGCTGAGGAACAGAAGTGTGATTCCAAGCCTTTCAGAGAGGCACATCTGCCCAGGAGGAGAGCTGAGTCTGTGTCCCCACTCCACATGGCCCAGCCACACAATCCCATACATGCCACAGGAACCACCTTAGCTTTCCCTGCAGGTAGACTGTCAAGAGGCTCCAAAGCTAATTTCTGCACAGTTTGAAAAGAAATTTCAAACGAGCTATTTGAATTGCAAAGTACCATACGTCTTCACGGCGTGTATGAGCTAAAGTGCTGCTTCAGAGTGGAAGTGCAGAGATAGTGTTCTGTTCATTTCTTTCACCATGCTAAAACTACAGACAGATAAACAGAGAAATAATGACCAGGCAATTTTTACTAGTACAGGAGGAGAAAAACACTTCTTTTTGTAACAGAGAAAACACAAGAATCTCAATGGACCATCTGTTTTAACAATGCCTTCCATTCCTCTAGGCCTCTGCTTCTACTTTAAAACTTTGTGACAAAAAAATAGTTACCACTGCTGCTGTTTGATGAATTATATGGCGTGTGCTTTTACTCAAAATCTAATTTCTTACTATCACAGTTTCACAGCATGGATTAAAAACAGTTGTTGTATTTGGTACCTTTTACTGCTGATCTGCTGATTTCAACAGATTGGTAAAATGTGGAAGCGACATAAAAAGCAACCTTGCCCCTCTCCACATATATTACCAGCCCAAGACAAAGTCCCCTAGCATGACAGTGTGCAGAGCTGCTGGATCATAAACTGAGATAGTATCTCCAAAATCACCACAGTTGGTTTTTGTTTAAAATGACCCTAGATTAAGTAATTTTTTGCAATTTCTTCAGGAAATAGATATTAGCCTTTACCTGAAGTAACTAACATGACTTCAAATTAAGTCAAGGGAAACAGAAATACATATTCTCAGGTGGGTTTTCACTTACTCATGAAATACAAGTTTCTAGCATACGATACATATTCAAAGTTTAAGACAAAAAAAAAAAGGCAAAGAAGATAGATGTATCTGGACTTCTTTCCTTGAATGAGTAGTTGAACTACCAAACATACATTTCTCCATCTTCAACTTATGAAGTCACCTAATTGAAGGTGGTCCTGTAACATTTAGGAGGCCAAACAGTGTACAAGAGAACTATTTCAAACCTTTTTCCAGGTAAAATTTCAGTAAGATCTTCAAACTACTGCAGAAGAACTAGTTTCTCTTCTTCCACACTCACTAACTGCAAAAAAATTCACTTTAGAACTTGGATAATTCCCATTTTATTTTATGTTCTGTAACACCTTAAAAAATACAAGTGTTATGCACCATTTCATTGGTTTTCAGCAGCACACCCAAAAAAATATGTCAAATGAACTGCTTCCCTGCAGAGTGAGTTGGACGCTTTCATACTCACGTTTCCACTCAGACGAAACACGGATTATTTTTTTCTTTGTTTAAAATTCAAATGCAGCCTAGAGGGCAGCACTAGCCAAGGATACGAATGTGTGAAGACAGCTGACTTTTTGAATGGCCAACCCATGCTAATATATTACAAACTTTCTTCTCCCCACTTAATCACATTTTCTAATGTTCTACTGAAAAGGCATGTTGCAAACTTGCTTTTGTACAAGCAGATCCAGAACTTTTTCACTAATCTGTGCACTCAGGAAAAGCCCGGGCACTGCAGGTAGGAGAAAAGATGAAATTCTACATTCCAGACACCTATATGTACTTCTAACTAAAGTATATCTCTATAGAGAGCCTCTAGAATGCCACTGTATTATGTAAATCCTCAAAGCAGAAAAATAAATAATACTTAAAAGGAGTATTGACCTTGTGCTGGCCATTTTCCCAACCATAAAATGACAAACAGGAAAATGGAGGAATAGTTTCTTTTTCATTTTGTACTGCAGAGCTTGACAGGTCTTTTCATGGTGGGAGCTTGACAGAAGATAAATAATGCAGAGAGGAGATGGAATTACCACCTGAATTTTGGCATAAAAACTGTGTCATAATATTGTCAGCTCATGCTTTCATTAACATGTATTTCATAATATTTAAAAGATACATTGTCTCTGGAATCAGTAAAATAAAAAAAAAAAGGATTGCTTTTGTACTTATATCAAGATCTAATTCCTAACAGAGACCTGTCTCTCCCAGTATCCTGCAGAAAGAAAAGCAATTGCCAGATATTTACAGAAAACTTAAAAGAATCACAGCAAGTGTATAGTGTTGAAACCACACCACAGAGTTGAACTCCTCACCTACAGCAATAGGCCATGTCCTACCCTTCACTACATTGTATTACCACTCCAGACCACATCCTACAGCAGCTGTAAAGAGCCAAAAATCCACACCCAATCACTTTGTCTGACATCCAACCCATTGGCAGATTTGTTACTATCATCATTCTTAATTATCTTTGACATTTAAAATACTTAGAAAATCCATTCACCCATAAATGTCTTTTGTATATTCAGAAATTAAAATTAAGTAAAAATTCTCTAGTGGATTCCCTACTTATTTCCATCGTCTGAGCTCTTCAGGTTACAGAGAATTTTCAGAAAGTCAATTGTTTATCTCACCATGTCTAAAGTAAAATAGGAAGAGGCTTTAGCTATCTGCATATGCCACAATAAAATTAACAGACTAAATGAGTCCACCTCACCTCGTAACAGGACATTATTCTTGCCAGTATACAAGAAATCAGTCTTTCAAACAACAGGAACTTGTTATGAACAATAACAACCTGAAAACAATACAAGCAGGCTCCTATAATTTTATGGGACCCTAGGCATTCCATATCAGGAAGCCCTATTGCAGCTGATGTAGGTTTCAGGTGAACTTTATCAAGAAAATGTACATTTAAATATGAAAAGGAATGGCAACATCTTGATTTGCTAAGGTTCAATTTAGTCTTCTACAAATTCAGTGTCCACTCAAAAAACTAAAATGCACATAGTAAAGCAGCACCTCTTATTGCAAAAACATAAGAGAATGGTAAAAGACAAGGTACAAAAACAAGCATATAGAAAAAACAAATGATGTAGTTTATTTACAGTCAGCTTGAATGTCAATAAATGAGTCATAATCACCTAAACGACATACTTCTTTTCAATTCATATTATGTTGTCTGCAGGTATTAGACTAGAATCAATCAGAAGATGGAACAAAAAATATGACAACTAGCTATTGCTTTGGCTACTTTTGTGAGGCTAGCTAGTAAAGACAGCATTTTAATATCCTGCTCCACAAGCCTGTTTAAAAAATAAGAAAATCAACTGACAGAACAGCAAAAAAATTTTTTCTGTACAATTCACAAGAAGAGAATATTTTCTCTTAATCACTGTGTATCAATTCCCTTTGCAATCAACACAAGCTGTGACAAGAAAAAGAGCAGAGCCTCATCCAGTCACTTGACAGTTCCCAACATTTTCTATCTTTCACTGGGGTGAAATTAAATTTATTTCATTCTGGATAATCAATATGGGACTGAATTTCTAGTCAGGTAAACAATGACATTTTTCCACATGCAAAAATAAACCTAAAAATACCACCACCACCCAACCATCTCCCCCCTTGTCATGTAAAAGAACATTGCAATTTGCTGTACTTCTAGCGAAATACAGATTTTCCTGAAAAGCAAACCTTGTAAGAAAAGTCAGGCATCATTTTATTATAATGAATTTCCCATAAATCTAAAACCCTTTAAATATGAAATTATTTCTATAGACTCTCAATTGTTAATATAAAATCTACATAACCAGTCCATGCTAATATACTGAGTTCAGACAAGTATATTATAAAATTCAGATGAAAAGAGTACTTCAAAGGCAGGAATGGGTCAGATAAATAAAGTGCAATCATATGATTTCAATACACCCTCCAAAAATTATCAGCAAGTATAGATGGTGAAGAGACTCTGAGCCATGCTGTCTTTTCCTCTAACAAGATTAAGCTCTTCTCATCCAACAACAAAGACAGTATTGCACTGGTGTCCAGTAACACATTAGGATTATTATTACACAATACATACATAATTATCAGAAAGAACAGGACTGGGCTTTACTGTTGCACATTCCAGTTATTTTAATGGCATCAATCTTGAGACACTACCTGTGCCAATTTATGCACTCTGGTTCCTGGTTCCTTATAAAAGAATTAGTTACCTACCTGTGTACTACTGACTCAGAAAATTCTGTCTGCTCTCTCTCAAGTCTTCACTTAATTCCACAGATTCTCAGCTAGTACATCTGGCTTATGTTGTGCTCCATGGCTAAGTTGACCCCTATGACTACTGAGTTGAACTGTTAAGAAAGAAATGCAACACAACCTTGTTTTTTATATAGTTTATTTCAGTGATCTTATGTACACAGTGCATGATATTTCTTTTCAGGACTGAGTGAGTTGTGAACTGCAGCATGGTGTAGGAAAGAGCAACCAGAAACTTCTGAAGTCTGTTCTGCTGCTGAAGGAACTGTAACAAAAGATGCTCACTGGGAGAAGAGGTAGAAGCAATGTAAGTCATGGCTAAGAGAAACACCCTTTTAAAAAAAGTTCTTTGAAACAGGAGATTAAAACTTCACAAAACTTCTAATTATTTGAAGTCTTAGAAAGAAAAAATTTTCAACATCCTCAGCGGAGACATTTTGCCACACTCCGAGGCACGGTTTTTTAAAGGACAGTGCTAAAGTGAGTTTTGAGCGTTTCCTTCTTTGTCCTCTGACCCTTCAGAAGCTGGACTTGGTCAAAAGGTCAGGCATGTGGGGTGGGAGAATCTGAGATTCTTGGAGTCTATTGCTCTACAATACACCTGGCACAGAAGGCTCATTTCTCATCCCCTATAAATAAATTCAGAATTATTAAGAGACACACCATTAACTCAAAATTTTATGTAGCAGCTGGGGAATCTGCTGAGGATGTACTCATCAGTTGAGGGCTATTTTATGACCTCGGATGTAACTCAAACCATCAGCTCATATTGGCTCGGCCTTTCGCTGACAGGGACCATGTCACGTATCCCACAGGGCGGCTGGAAGCCACCAGCAGACAATGGGGCGAGCGGCTGACACCGGCCACCGGGGCCCAGGCAAAACAATGCAGCTGCTGCGGAGGTTGGCCCTGCTGAAGGAAACTCGCTTCTCCCAGGTTGTCTGAGGGGAGGGACGCTGAAGCAATGGAAATTCCCCAGCAGTAAAGGAGAAAAAAAGAAGAGGTGTTGGAAGCTGCTGTTAAAAAGAGACAGCTTCTTCCAGGGCCTGAAAGAGGACAGGAGATTCCCCTAGCTGACAGAAACACACTCCGTTCTGCAGAATATGATCCCCCAGGAAGTGTAGGCTAAAAACTGCTCCCTTACAGAGCACCAGAGCCTTACAACTCCCCACTATTCCCCACTGGGGTTGAGCACGCAGCTGCTGCTGAGGGACCCACTCGGGCTGGGGGTGCCGCTGGGTCCAGCAGAGCTGCCCACAGCAGAGCTGGCCACCAGACACCCGCAGCGGGGACCTGGGCTCTGCATCCACACCCGTGTTTTCGCATAGATCTGGAATGCTCTAGATTCACCTCCCCCCCCCCCCCCCCTTAAAAGGTGTGGCTGCTGAAGAAATCAGTTTACAGAGCCTCCAAATTCCTTACTGCCGTTGTCATTTGTCTGCAACAGCAGTATCTGTGAGGCCGGGGCACGGGGAGGGTGTGTTGGGGCTCAGCGCAGCTCTGGGACCACCAAATCCCCCTTACTAGCAGGACTAACTCTACAAGGTCTCTGCACCTGGAGAGGAAACTTCAGGAGTAATCCATATATGATAGATTAAAATACCTGGTAAAAATCCTTCAAACCCACACATATCCTTCCCTAAAAAAAAAACAAAAACATTTAAAATAAAACCTGTGATTTTACAGCATATTTTTCTTAGTAGTACAGCCATAATGTGTGTTTTTACTGAAACAAAGGGAAAAGTTACATTGATTTATAAATTCATTAAAACGCCACGAGAAAGAGCAGAGTCTAAGTAGACCAGTTGACTGCCATGGTTTTTGGATCAGACCCAGAAGAATGCTGGAATAAGTGGTGAAGCATTTATTTTCTAACCTTTCAGTGGCTACTGCAAACAATGGAAAATACAAGTACATACTTAGAATAACTCTATCCTTTGCAAAATGAGATCACACCTAAAAATACTTCCTTTTGTTGCTGTATAACTTCAGTTTAGGATAATAGCTATTACATGCATATAGTGAAGAGGAAAAAATTCTCCCCAAATGCCAGGTAAAAATTTTATATTGCAAAGTAGGGTTTCTGCTACAGAAGAAACTTTAAAATCGGTATGATTCAAGACAATTTATGAAATAATAGAATGAAAAATCTAGTTATTCATGGAAAGCATGAAATAAGGTAGTAAAAAGGCCAGGGGATTGAGTCATCAAATTATTGCTTGCAGCCAGGAAAAACTACATGATGATGATAATTCCTTGTATCAAAATTATATCAAGTTCTAAGAAACAACTGAAAAATGTAGCTGAATTTTAGTTTTTCAGTTTGAAATAATTAATGCTATTATTTGCATCCCCACACATCTAGCCCACACAGCTTGAATTTCCTGGGATATACATGTGCTATTAATTTTAACTTTGCTGTAGCATCCAAGCCTGAATCACCAGGCCCTGTCACTTTCTAGCGCAAAGGTGTGTTTTGTCTGCTTGTACCAGCAACTCTTCCAGTGTCCTTTCTTCTCAATTTGCAAAGATATTTTGCATGACTTTTTAAAACCATCTCCTACACTTACATTTCCTCAGCAACTTCCAATGCAGCTGACTTTCGCAGCTGTGTTGCCGTGCTACAGATTTCATCATTGTTTGACCAGAGAAGAGTGTTGGTTAAACTAAAATCTCCGATTAGAGTGATTTTCTACAAGGTTTCATCAGTTCCCTGCTAAGTAGCACAGATCTAACAGCAAACAATATTTCTGTAACCTGAAGAAGAGTAAATTAACATTTATAGAATAGTTCAGCACTGACCTTCTTAAGGAAGAGCAGCATTTTCTTACATTTTCTTCAACTCCATTATATATAGAATTGGTTTGTATTTTAATTCTAAAATACCTATTGAGATCAATTTCAAAGTATTCCATCAAAAACATAGAAAAACAGAGAAGAGTAAATGCAAAGTTGCTGCAGGAACAGAAATATATCCATTGCTTTAGAGAGTGCAGAGATGACCCTGTTCTCTTCTCTGCCAGTGGGCATTTAACCACTGACTCCAGAGAAAGCACAGCCAAGCTAGTGATTTTCTAACACTTGAAGGCAATTATTTTTATTTTAAAACACAGGAATAGCCTTCTGCTCTGGTCCAGTTCTCAGCCTGAGGCTGTAGCCCTGCCAGCACTGTTAAAGTCATTGTTTGTGAAGCGTATTCCCAGTCTCTGTACACCCACGCAGGGCTCCCAGCTCCCGGCTGTGATGTCCCCCTCGACACATTGTTCCAGCTCCCCCTGCTTCCTTGCCTCCCACCCCGTCCCCCCACCATTGTTGTCCCCTTCCACCCACCCTGCATTGTTCTCACACCCGCCTGCCATCCCCACCTGGGAGGGACCCTTCCTCTCTCCCACTCCTTGCAGAAGCTCAGGCTCCTTTCTTACCTACTTCCACATATTCCACTGACCTGTTGGCAGCAGAGCATTTTCCCTTTCTGAAAGCCCATTACATAAAGTATCATTACTACATCTTACAACTTCTGTGAGCTGTGGGTGCTTGGCTTTGAGAAGCCCAGTCCAAAGTCTCTTAAAGAACAAGGTTCTTATTTCATTGCTACAGACTTTAGGTCAGGCCCAGAATTAGGATTGATGGAAAGCGTTACTGCATTTTCAGATAGGGTATAAAAGGCTAGACCTGATATTTGTTGTCACTAGAGAACAGAAATATGTAATGAGACAGACATATAGGTACATAAACGACTGAGATGAATGACAGAGGCCCCATTATTTTGGCCACCTTGTTTTTTACTGCTCTGTATTTTGTACTTCCACCAGATTGTTTTGAAATAGTTATTTGTACTTTGCTGCATTTTTTATACAGGCATATAGGGATACTGAACCCAAATTTTTATGTACTTACTCTTTTTTCCTTCATTTTTTTTATACTTCACTTTGTCTGTTGAACTGCTTTCAAAAGTATACTCCCTCCTTTCACAAAATCAAGTTTGCTGTATAGAGTATGATGCATAAACTGTTTTCCATGCTTAAAATTTATGTTTGCTAACCCTTGGGAAGAAATGCAGCTATATATGCTTGGAGTAGATTAAGTATAGAAACAAAAATAAATACCTCACTTTCTTAATAGATAACTAATATACTTTGTATTTTCAAACATGAAAAACTTGTTAAGTCTTACCATGGCTTATGCGATGAAAGCAGTAGTATGCAAAGTCCACTCCCAAAAGTGTCAAATACCATGTCCATGGCGAGTCCCAGGGCAGTTCAAAGAGTCTGTAGTTGTTCCATACGTATATGTAACTAATTAAGTCAATACTTCTGAACAAAACACTGAAATAGAGATCCAGAAATTTTTATCAGTAATTCTGTCAGTTTTAATTTCAGAAGCTTTTATATATTTACAGTCTGCCAGCTGGGAGTCTTTTTAGAACACATAAAACCAGTCTCCAAGTTCTTCAACCTCTGTCAAGTAATACTTCTACTGACTGCAGTGGAACCTTTTCTTAGTGTCTACAAGGTTTCTAAAACCAACTCTCACCCACCCACAACCCGTGCCGCGGCATTAAACATGCTCAAAGGCTGAAGTACTCCTGGGCTCTGCAAGTGTTACAATGTTCCTGTTTTCCCAAATCTGGAAAAAACCCATACTTACTAACGTGTAAGTCAGAAGTGATTGAAGTGTGGCCGTAATTATGTCAAAACACTAATGTATTATATTAAAATACCTTGACTGCTTCCGTTATAAGAACAGGGAAGGGGACAGGACTTCTGGGAGCAGTGAAATATTTCTAAACAATCTGCTCAGCATATTGCTTCACTTTAAAAAAGGATAAATGCAGCAGGAGGAGACAAAGGCCAGTGCCTCTGAAAAGAAGGGTGAGGGAAATTGGTAGAGAAATGGCAGGATTGCCAGATAGCGACGGAAAAAATCATGAACTTGCAAAGGCAAGGAAAGTCACCAGACAGCAGCTTTTATTACTGTTGAGTTCCTGAACTACAGGGACAGTGTAGCTATCTCTGACCTAACAAAGGCACTGAGACCAGGAGAAGGAGAAAGTAGCTCTGGAATGGGCAGGCCAAAACTAGTAGTAACCCCTCTCAGCTACTCAGATTAATACAAATTTGGGTTGCCACAGTCACATCCTCCCCTCAGTACCCTACCACTCATTTCACCCATTTGGGCCCTGAGCCATCTCCAAACAAATTGCTTTGATTTTGCTGGGTGAGTTTTTGGATGAATCAGGAAGCATTAAACCCAGGTATGAATGATGAGGGGCTGTAGGCACTGGGGTGGCCCAGGTGACAACTGACTTAGGTAGCCGTGAAATGGTGTCACAGCTGCAGATGGATATGTATTTAAACCAGCTATTTTGTAGAAGTAACTAGTCCACAGCAGGATTTGTAGCAGATTCCTCACACCTTCTCCTGCTACTCTCCTCTGTTGTATTGCTGAAAAATGTAGTGAAACTGTGGTGAATTGAACTGCATCAGCCTCTGAAAAGCAGCAAACAGAAAGAAAAAAAAAAGTAGGGAAAAGACACTAATTATAGAAAAGCCAGACATATCCTTTTTTATATATCAATGGATGAAATTCACCTCAGTTTAGGGCCTAAGAGCAAGAGATAAGATAATCACACACTCACAAAATGCAGTTCTCAGACATTATGCTGCTGCTATTTTTGGGGGGGTGGTGGAAGTATTATCAGCACTGCCTTTGTACAAAGTCATGCAAGACCCCAAAATCCTATAAAACATATTCAGAGTTGAAGGAAGATTCTGGGATACAAATTCAGGGAGCTTCCAAAGAACACTGCAAATAGCACACCTGCAAGACACGACTTGAATAGAAGTGGTAACAAACTGTACATACATGTTACAGCCATGCAAAATCTCAGCCACCAGACAGACCAACATCTCTCTCTCACTTTAGTCTCATCTGGACTGAAATCAGCTGAAAGATTCTCTGTGTATCTCTGTCCACATCTGCTCATTCTCGCCTCAGTACCACTTCTCAGAGGTACTTCTTTCAATGCCCTCCCTTTTTTGCTTTTTTTTCAGCTAGATTATTTTTTATATAGTTTACAGCGCAGCCACAGAAATACTAGAATCTGCAAAACTAAAAAAGGATATATTCTCCTTCCCCTTTAAAGACTTATTTCACACATCTGGAAAACATCCCTGAAAATCGTCTGGCCATGCCCTGTCCTTTTGGGCAGCTGCACTGAAACAGAAGGGAAGCTCAGCAAATGTGGTTGTTTCAGCTTGCAAACCAATCCCCATGCAATAGCTGAACTTTGCAGTCACCTCTATCTTTGCAAAGACATCCATTCAGAGCTTTTATACTCCTGGCATTAGCACCTCTTCCTAGAAGTGTTTTGAATACAGCTAGAAGATAACACCTTGAGCTTCTGTGGTGCTAGTTTCACTAGTAATGAAGAAAAAAGTCATCTGAAAATCCCACGCTCCCAATAAGCCTGCAAGCATAATAGTATCACATCCACCATTTTATCCTGAGAGCTGAAGCACTGTACGTAGTTGTTGCTCAGGAAGAAAAGAACTAATATTTTTGCCACAGCCAGGTGCACATCTTACCTACAACTCATTCCCAGGTTTGCTATAACCATACCAGTTTTCTCTCCAATAAAACCAAGACACAACAAACCCCATGAAACCTTCATTTCATTTCAGCAGCTCGACCATGAAGAATTCCTCTTGACTAGAAAGGACAGGTGTATCTACCACTTCAAACACAACTTGGCTATGCCAAGAAGGTGGACCATACACACCTGGAACATGTTTAATTTTCATAAGAGCTGTGTTCTATAAATATTTTTAAAGAAGATTATATGTGTCCAAGCAGATTTTTGCAATTCACCTCATGAGGAATCTGTAAAGTTTAGTATAAATTCTCAATCCATTTCACAACAGGTCAGAAGGGAGCTGATATTATTCAAACACAAAGAAATGGCATTTCTTAACATCTTTTCAATGACCAGGAAATTTAAAACACCTCTAGCAACATAGAGTAGTAGTTATTATTAGGTACTGTTTTCTTACTTTATTCTTCTGCTTTTATTAACATATAATGCCTTTGCAGTACATCCAAAGATATGTGACCTGAAACATTTCCTCCATTTTTGATCAGCTTTCAGTATTTCACCCTCGAGTCCTTTTTCTTCCATAGGCTGAGGCCAAGGTGTAAACCTTGAGCTAACCCTACAACATATTTTTTATATATGCAATTTGCTGTACATTCCCTCATGCTTGAGCCACAACTCTACAGCACATAATGTTAGCTGATTACTGTAATTAATTTAGAGTAATCCATCATATTACTGGGCAGTGTTGGAGAAAGAAGAGTTGCTTAACTGTGTATTTTTTTTTAATTTACAGTGTGATAGATAGGAAAGACCAGAGCTTGTATTCAATTACAATTCTGAAAGTTCACTTGGAGTTTTAAAGGTTTCTATTCCCCCTTTTTTCCCCTCAAGTTCCTTTTTCGCTTCTTGAAAATACTAAGAGGACCTAAGAAAACTTTTTCCTCATTTAAATGTTATAACCATAAATGTGACAGAAGTGGATGGGTAAGACTTTTGTTACCTAGTCCAATCCTCTGCATAAAGAGTAATAAATCCTAAAACAGACAGGCTGTATAGAAAACCTTATCATATACATTCCATAGATTTATCTTCTTGGATTTTGAACATTGCTGCTGAAAATTTTCTTATTATGTGTAAAGTGCAGTTCGGCAACTGTTTTGACCTTGAGAGTTTTTGACCTTGAGAGTTCTTGTCTCATTGTTTCTAAAGGTCATACATACTTTAATTAATGGCAATAATATTTGTTTTTAATAAACCATTTCCCCCTTCACCTTCCACTGGGTCAGATTATCACTTCCTCTAATTAAAAAAGTCCAAGAAGGAAATTCTGGGAGATGAACTCTCCATGTGGAAATGAAGATCTACTTATTCTAGATCCCTATGGGATAATGAAGGAGGGAAAAGGTGGAAGAAATTCAATTGGAAAAAAAGGCAGCTGCCCATTTCAAAAATACAAGGTCCTGTTATGCTTCCTCCAGTCATAGAGCCTGAAACCACACCTTTAAGAAACTTCTTCCATAGTGCCCAGGACAGTCAACAAAAATGAAAAGGGTCAGAGACAGGATATGTTGTCTCTTTTCTAAGCATGGGGCAAGATCTGTGTACCAAAAGTGAATACTCCAAGGAAACAGCCTGAGCTCTCACCACTATTGCAGTCACCACCTCACATCACACTGGGAACTGACCTGGTGCCCCTGAGCTAAAAACATAACCCTACAGCTGGACCTACAAAAGCTCTGCTCTCAAGGGCTGCATCCTTGGAGGTCAGGCACAGAGGGAAGCATGTTAAGACACCCTGGTCACAGGGTTATATTATCATTAAAAATAGTGAGATATTACTAATACAGTTTCCCTGGGTTAAATAAATTCTGTTTTCCTAGCCTGATTCAAACTATATGAATGTAAAGTTTCAAAATGTTGAACAAAGGCAGCTTCTCAATAATTTGAAATTATTCAGACCATTTATGTAACAGCAGGATACATGAATAATTAAATGCTCTGTAAGGTTTTGTTTCAGAATGGAAAGCATAAAGATTTCCATTTCTAAGGATACTCATAGAGCTTTCTTTTCCAGATGAAAAACTGGCTCCAGTCACAATTGAAATAAACATTTTGATAACATGATTTCAGTAAAGAGAAGAATGGGGGAAGGAGGTAGAGGAGCCTTGAGAAAAGATCTGTTTGTAAAACAGAGCAAATCTCCTGCAATTGAAATCTCCTTTTATTTCCTGTACAGGTGCCAGGTCTTGAGCAGACACCCAATTTATTACCTTGTCAGCTGACTTATTAGGGTTGACACAAATCGAGCTGAAATATGCCTGACACACTGCAGTCAAGGCTTTTTTCACGCTTTAGCACAAAGCCAAACTTTCCACAAGGTGGAGGGAAAGGGAGAGGGAGCTGTGGGAGTTTTATTCCCTGTTTTCTATCATCAAGATGAATATGATCTCCTCTCCCATTCTTAATATGCAAAACCAGTCATGAAATAACCCAAGGCTAAAAAATAATTCACCAAAATGATACAGCTGGGAAATTATTATCAGGCTCTGGAAAGCCCTTGATTACAGGAAATAGCACCTAGATTTTGAGAAAATGTTCCCACCAGACACAAAAGCTGAATCAAAGCCTCTCCTCTTCCTCAGCATGGCTTTCTTCTCCAGCATTTTAGCCTAAACAATACAAACCTCCAGTTTTCCTCAAGGAGAAATGAAACTACCAAATTCAAAATGAAGTAAAAGGGAGGTGACTCAGGTATCCTTACTAGCCATATTGTACACAGTATTGCACAGTATTTCACCTGACAGAACTGTACTTTTATTCATGAAACCTATTCCTGTCACACTTCACTTTTTATCCTCTAATTTATGACACTAATATTAATTTACAGTAGTGGGTGGAATAAAACATGAAACAACTGGTGTTGGAAGGAAAATAGCAACAGTGTTACACTTTTTTATTATTAAGTTCTAGTCCTGCTACATAATTCAAGTCACTTGTTTATGTTTTCCCATTTACACATAAATAAGTAACCAATTAAAAATACAACACAAATCTTTTCATGAGAAGTTCCACTGCCTTTAGTGATATAATCCACAGTAGCAACTCATTATGCCCTAAGCTTATGCAAGGTCTTCCGATACTTTTAATTACATGGTATCTTTAAAAGACTAAAAAGGTTCAGGATGGCTGAGCCTCTGGCATTGTAGTTTATTTGTCTTCTTTTATGAGAATGGAAGTTATTTTTCTTTATACCTATCTATACCTTCCCAGCATACTGAGCAGTAAATTCTATTCCAGTATCTTCAGTATACGCCAGACTAGAAAATTCTACAGTGTGATCTCCTACAAGGCAATGGTCCTCATTTTTCAGTACTTGTACAAATATCACTATATGAGTTTAATACAAATGCTTGATTAAGACCTTTTTTCCAGTTGAGGGTCTGATTTTGATCTGTCCTATTTGGTTGTTCCACTGAAATGAGCAAATTTGCATTATAGTTTAAGTTAGGTTGGGGGAAAGCCTATAATATTCTCAAAGGTCACATATAAACAAATAATGAGAAAAGGGTATTCTATTCAACTCAGATTGTTCTAGATAAGATTCAGAAAAACCAAAGAAACTAGTTACAGTTCCTATGGTCTATAAAAATAGAGTGAAATAGCTTCAGTGAAACATCATAGCACATCAAATGATGAAATAAGGAAAAATATTTACATGAGAATTTATATTGAACTCCTTTGTCATACTTCTGAATGTTTTAAAAGACAGTTTGTTTATGTCCATGATGCACAGTGGTGAAAGGATATTCAGATCTGTAACACTGGTTTAGACAATCATTCAGAAACATTTTTCCCCAATTTTCATAACTTCTGTTGACCCAAGAAACTAGATTGGCCAGCTCTAAAAATGCTACCCCTGTGCTCCATCTAGTGGAGTCCTGATTTAAGATTAATTCATTGTTTAGCAGAGATATCCTTCAGTCAGAAGGGTACTCTATACAGAAGCAGTTTCTTAGAGTATGTGTGAAAAATGATGCAATTTAGCTTAAAACAAAATACAAAATCATGGAATAAAAAATCTGCACAACATTGAATGGATTTGAGAAACTGGTACATTTTGTGAGCTCCAGAGACTACTGAACTTAATACCATATTTTCAATAAGGATAAATTCGGTTCACAGTATGTACTTTCTCAGAAAGGCACAAGTATATTTGGAAATGTACCCTGACAGCTTCTCTTTGCTTCTAAAATTATGGCAGGTGTAAAGCTGGGCTCTGACATTAAGAATGGGCAATCACCAAGCCACTTACTGGCCCCACCGTACAGAAAAAGACAATGATACAATACTAAAGATGTAGAAAAATATGCATTCTGTGTAAGAGGTCACAACCTAAAGGAATAATTGGATCCCTAACAGGTCTGTGTAAAATACAGCAATCTGTAGAACATTATACTAGACAGGGACTACCAGTTGTTTCAGTCAATTAGTCTGAGAATATCCAAGCTCTCCCAAATCCTTCCTTGCAATGCAAGGTAGCCTATATGCCATTTCATTAGAAACTCCAGAGATTCAAATTCTGGCTCAGATATTTCCTTAGTTGTCACTACAAAGTAGCACTGTCTACAACTGGTATTCCTGTGTTCTGCTAACAGCTATGCCCACATGTGCTCTCCAGCCTGCTACAGACAAATGGAACCAGAGTACCAAAATTCTACATTTTAAACCTCTGAAGGTAATGCTGCTGGTATGCTGGGGAAGGGTTCAGATGGTAAAAGAAGATTAGGAAGGTAGTGATGAGCACGTGAGAGCGGGCAGGAAGCACTAGCATCTCTACTGGGCACAGCTGGATTTGGGCTTACTGGAGGATACAGCATAATTTACAGCAAATTTATAAAACTGTGTTCAAGTGATACAGTAAAAACATAGGATAATTAAAACACACCAGAGTAACTAATTTACTAACTTAGTCCCAGTTGGTTCATCAAAGCAAACCAGATTAAAATAAACAAACAAACAAACAAACAAACAAAACCAAATAAAAACCCAACAAACTAATTAGATTAAACAAAAACTGGTCAGGTAAGAAAGTTGCTGCCATGAGCTTAACTGAACCGATTTTGAAAATCCCCTTCCATAGTCAGGCTTGCCTGCTGAAAATCCTATCAGATCCTGCTGCATAGCACTCCCCCCTTATTGAAATTGTTTGTCTTAGTCTGACTGCTTTACCTACAGAAGATTAGTGAGTTAATTCAAAATCTGTTCCTTTGACAGAGCTGTGAGGGCTGTGACCTTTGGCAAAATATGGGAACAATCAACAGTGTATAATGGGAGAGTGAAGCCGGGAGGGTGCTCTCGTGAAATATGTAACTACCTAGTGCTACTTGGACAGTGGGAGGAATGGTGGGAGGTGAGTAGATTCTGTCTCTTCAGGCCTGTTACTTATTAACAATTCTATTTTTTGGATACATCTATTGACGGTGCCTTAAATTGCCATGACTAGCTGCTGCAGGCATGGTCGTGACTGCAGGTTCTGTAGAGACTGAACCTACAAGCTGACAGAAATTGGCTGCCCCATTTCCACTCCCAGACAATTTGCTTGTCCCTCTCCCTAAAGCAAATACCTTTTTGCTCACAGAGTGAACTGAAAAAGCTCCACTTGGGATCAGATGAGCACCTGAACCAACACAAGAGAAAGGGAGGACGACGTAAGTATAAGAAAGACAGAAGTGCAGTAGCCAGGAGTTCAGTTGGTTTAAGGGCACGGCATGGCACAGCAGCTCCACTTCCCCTTTAACCAGGTTAAGTGATTACCTTTCCAGTTTGGCTCCATCTGCTCATCACTGCCCTAAGTGTGCTGCTTACCAGCCTGCAGACCTGCCACCATAATTGCATGCATAGCTGCTCCCTGACCTGGCTCTGTCAAAATGAATGCAGCTGAGCTAAACACCTCTTTTATAGTTCTTGGGTGGCTTTTGTTTCTGCTTTTAGTAAGATCACTTTGTCAGGACCAGGTTAGGGAGCAATTAAATGTGCAGTTATGTTGGCAGATCTGAGGGGGCAGCTGGACCAGAAGCAACACATCTGACCATGCTCTAAACAAACATCTGCCCAAAGTCTTAGTCAAACAGATGTGGAGAAAAAAACGTACCTAGTAAGTCTTGAAGTGAAAAAGTAAGTTATGAGAAACTGCATGTATCAAATTTTCTTCTACAAAATGGAATCACTAATTTATGAGATTATAATTTTCTATAGTCACACATGAAATATCTAGCAGATACTTCAGGAAACCAGCACATACTTCAAATGGATTAATCCATGCAGGCAATTTTTTCTGTTCTGTCAGGATACTCCTGGTTCCACAGGGTTGTGAATAACTTGCACCAACTTGAATCAATTGTATTCTAATCAGCTCTGCATTTTGTTACTATTAAAAATTGAAAAAGCCTTTAGTTTCAGATTGCAATTTTATATATGTTATAAAGCAAATAACTCAGTAATGCTACAAAATGTTGCATGTTTCTTGTCCTGTAACAGTGGCTGCTTTTTTCCAATCCCATTTCTTGTTCTAGCACAGGATTTTGCACAGACATAATAAGAACTGATGTAGGTTAATGTGATGGGGAGGTGCTGAACCTGCTTCCCAGACCAGTTCACCACAGGGCAACACACATGCTGATGCTAGCCAAAGAGGGGTGAAGGTACAGAGGAAGGAATGAGCAACTAGAAGTATCAGTCAATGAAAGGTTTTTCATTTGGGAGCACTGCTGGTCTAAAATGTACATGAAACTGCCTCTTCAATCCAGCTTCTGAAAAAAGATTATTTAAAATCCAGATGTTGGTCCACAGCAGAAACAGGATTTGTACTCCTTTGATTGAATTTTTGCTGATGTGTAGATATCTTAAGATACTTAATAGCCTGAACTAATCAAAAAGCATTTACTCATTCCATTCTAATGTTCAACACTTCAGAGAACTCTAACTTCATCTGATTCTTTAGAAATGGAAAAGTTGATTGCAGACTTGACTGACCAAACTGTGTCAGACATTATATACGTATACACTCATACACTGACTGTGTTGCAGAGCAGAACACTAAAAATTGGCAATTGAGCACGACCATAAAGAACAAATACTTTCCCAAATAGTTTGAAAACGTACCTACCTCAGTTATCCCCAAACACTTTTTGATTTATGTTCTGCTACTTTAAAAGAAGAAATGGGTCAATATGAAATAATGCACATACTTGTATAATGGGTATTTATACCCAAAATAAACTTTCTCTTGGGAGAATATTTTTAAAGCAGCATTTAAAGCCTCTTGGCAATGGTTAGGTAGAAAAGTTATTAATTTAGAATAAAAGTTCTCCAAAATTTTTTACCAACCTTTAGGATACTGGGAGTAAACTTAGTAATACAAGTTTCTCCCCTTCTCCCAAATTAATTTTCATTGCATACAGCATTTAGTATTCATACATGCAGAGGAATGCAGAGTATGCCTTAATGCAGAGAAAATTATATTTAAGAAATGTATGGGCTATTTTGCAAGAGATTATATGTATGCACAAACAATTCAACTTACTACACGCCATTAAGTCTAATAAGCCTGAAAACAGAAACATTGCCTTGTCTGATTAGACTTTTCCTCTTGCACTTACATTTTTAACATTTGGCATACAAGTATCAACCATTTACGATTTGCACCCTCTCAACAGAAAGCTGAAGTATGAAACACGAAATAAATACTGTTTGCCCTCAAGATACGCAGTAGTTCTGTTATACAGACTGTGAAATGGAAAAAATACTTAGAGGCTGAATATGGTTAGTGACTTCTAATTTTTTCATTAAATGTAAAGACCTCTTTGCAATGACACATTTGAAGCTTCATTTTAACTAATAGGCTGAAGCCCCCATTTTAGACCCAACCACAGATTTTTTTAAGGAAGTGGCAAACCATTGCTGCTAGTTGAGAAAATGAAAATTAGTCCCTGGGAGAGGATACAACCAATGGTGTGTTAATCTAACCTTCAGCTGTTAATGATTTGCTCTACTATTTCCCCTGATGCTGTGGGTTCTGCTGGAATACTGTTTTAGCAGGTTCTGTCAGCTTTCCCTACCTTTTTCTGCCTGAAAGACTGAAGTAAAAGTCTTAGCAACAGATTTTTGCCTGTGCTATTTTTTTCCCCTTTTTTGTCTGACCCAGTTCTTTCACACCATGGAAGCACAAGACAGAAGGGTAAAGTGTTCTTGATTTTTTTGTTCAAGCCTTTTTAGCCAGTCTGTTATTCACAACTCTTCTCACTTACAAAAGAGGTGTTACACTAAGCAGCCACCGTTAGAATTTTGATGTTAACATGAGATTAAATAATTTAGGAAGTCTGTATTTTGCCTGCTCCTTTCACATTCAGCCAAAAAGCTAGAAGTTTTACAGGACACTTTTCTGGGAAGAACTGCTGAGGAGGGTCTGGTAATTCCAGTCATGAGAGCTGCACAAACAACCTGGAAGAGACTCCTTGTGCTGGTGTAGCAATAAATAGGTGCACCCATCTTGCAGATTTGCGTGACCCTGCAAACTTTGAGTCCTTAAGGATCATTCGGCTCACTCAACTGAAACAATCTTGCAAAGAAAACTGCATAGCCCGCAAGACAAAATGTGCAGCAAAGGACTGAGAGCTAAAATAATAAAAGTACTCAGCACCTTGCAAAGCTACATTCCACACACATAACACTAGTTTTCTTAGCAAGCACTTCTTCCAGGAATGAGTGTTTCGGTCATCTTAAAATAAAGCCAAAAGGACTTGCAAACCCATTCAAACATATTTTACATGTATCTCAGTCCCTTTAACTTAATCAGTTCTGAATATTTCAGATGAATAAAGGTAAATATTTTGCATGGTAAGCCTGTCAAGTTTAGAAAATGTGGGCTAAGTTGAAGAAGCGACATTTGATCTATTTCAGTATTAGCGTCATGCAGACTACACTAACCCATTATCAGGGTTGTGTGCTACACACAAATCTAATGTGTCGGTAAATATTTAATTAATTCATAAACCGTATTGAAAAGTTGAATGTTGCTCCTTCAAGATCATGTTCACAAGTCATTAGAAGATGGTTTCAATACAGTTAGTACACTAGCCACAAAAGTAACTTCACAAAATTCCCAAATAACTTAGACATTACTTTGTTTGAAACATAACTTAATATTTGAATATTTCTCATGTTGAAAGCTCCTGCCTCTTATTTTCAGATATTTGAAGTTTTAGAGAGTGTCTTTAAAAGGTTTCATCCAGGACATTTACTACTGATAATTAACATAATCCATCAGAAACCGTCTTTGTACCTAATGGACCTTGTCAAAAATTGTATTGATTAGAAAGCTTAAAAAAAATCAACTAAATGCCAAGTGATCAATAGATTACAAAGCAGCTAGTAGTACTCATTTTGTGAAATTTATACATTTCACAAAATGAGTACTACTAGCCAGAAGGGATAATTTGTTGTTGTTGTTGCTGTGGTCTTTTAATATATTTATCAAGAATATGAATTGAAAGAAAAGATTTCTAGTAAAATTTGCAGTGACACAAAGCAGAGATCTCTAAGTAAGAAAGACAACTTTTCATGGATTCAGGCTGTTTCAGGAGGACCAAATGTACAATCCATGTATTTCTATGTGGCCAAATATAAGAACATATTGCCTATGAATGAGGAATGTAAGCCACAGAATCCAAAAAAGTATTCAGGGATGAAGGATGGCTCAAAGGATCTGGGATATATAAAGGGAGGAACAACAAGTAGAAATAGAGAACAAATGACTTCATTATTTGGCACTGATGTAGTAATTTCTGAAATATGGAGTGCACTTGAGACATCAACACTAAGAAGGCTGAAAAACTGCAGAGGATTCAGAAAAAGAACTGTGGGAATAACTGAAAGACTTGCAAATGCACCCTATAGTCAAACTCAAATAACAAAAACTTTTCTTCTTATAATGAAGAGATTATATACAATTTGATGGTCATCTGCAAATTCATACACGGGGAATAGAAATGTAATCCTATTTGAAAAGAAAAGATGCACTAAAATCTATCATCTGGAAGCTCATATCATGCAAAGGCATATCTAAAACATGGTATTACTTACAAGTAACTAAAGCTTCTGGAAAACACTTAGAGCAATTTATATGAAGAATTTGCTGGATTTCTTGTCACTGGAATTCACAGTTAAACCACAGTGGCTATTTCTTTAAAATACAACTCTGCTGACTAAACTAATTCAGGTAAATCTTATGGCCTTTACATTGGAGAGTGAATTATATGATCATGTTTGCAACAATTCCCTCAGGAATTAAAATCCATTGAAGTCAAACATAAGATTATGACTGTGTTCAAAGAACTTTGGATCACGTGCATATTCACAATTCTACTGATCTGGTTATATGCACACAATTTTATTTTTAAAGGCTAACAAAAATAATAGACTTGGTTTGTTAGTTTTATTTTGTTATCTTCTTTCTGTATTTTAATGAAAGAAAACACAGATTCTAAAATCTAGTCTAGCATAAGATATAGTCAAGTCAGGTGAAGTCCCAGAAACAGCAAAAGGTTAACAGCAAGATCCAATACAGATGAATATAACTGATGATAAATTGATAATGTGGAGCTGAACCATATCCTGTAAGAATCATATTTAGTTTTACAGATTAGAAAGATTTTATCCATTTCACTAAAATTAAATTGCATAACGAAAGGTCCAGATGCCTTGTTTAATTATTATGGATTAGCAACAACAACTGCCATGTATAATTCTCTTTTCTTCCTCCTTAATGATTAAAACCCAAACAATCTCAAGCTTGTATACATGTACTTACTCTGGTAGTCGGGACAGGATACCTAGGGAAAGAGAACTTAGGCCATCATTGATCCGACCTGGCAGCTTACGCTTCTGAATCCAGCTGACAGCAAACTCCAGCCCAATAAAAGTAATGAAGAATGGAATACTCTAAAAAATAGTTTGCAAAAAGAGGATGTCACAACACAGATAAAATTAGATACATATTTCCTAGGAGCATTTTATGCAGTGAGATGCTTCTCAGATTGTTTGGCACCTTTGTAGCTACTCCTGTGATAAGGCTACTACAACCAAGGCTACTATTTAATCCACAAAACCAGCATAAATCTGTTGCAGTCACCTCCTCCCACAATGTTTTCCTTTGTATATTCTGCACATAAACTCAAACATAATCAGAACAAAACAAGAAAATCTTCCCAAACCTGTATTTCTCATATTTATGCAAATCAGTGAGAGCAGCAGTATTTGTGGACTCCTCCAACCACATGGTGGAACAGAATCTGGTTTTTGATTTGATATTGTATGAAGTTTTTTGAGTGTTTTCAGCCACTGAATTTGGCATCCAGCACTATTATCTGAATGATATAGTAAAGTGAGTTTCTTTCTACTTGGCATTTGTTGCCATGCTTTTCACTGCAGGCAACAACAGCTCTTCTCTATGTGTTTTCATCAGTGAAGCCAGTTAACTATGCGGCCCATTTCAATTTGGGCCATACACCATGTTTTCTTTCCAGACCAAGTAGCAATGCTACAACATTCTCCTTTTTCTATTGGATTGTATTGACTGTAAAATAATTTTATGCTTTTCTGAAGAAAAATATAATGATGAGCAAGACTGAAACATTTCTCACTCACAACACTGCTTCAGTCTAGGATTCAATTCTCACTGTCCATCTTATATCCCAGATCAACTGGAAAGCTGAAAATGCACAGCAGCAGCACCCATTAGCAAAAGGTGGGGCTGTAACTGGTTATAGGACTGGTAACATTTTAGTGACATCATGTTTCATCAGCAAAGGTGATGTCAGACCTGTTAAACTTTCATCTCAGGCAACAAAAAAAAAAAGGCTTGAGTAACAGTAATTGGTAAATTTTTTTTTTTACTGACACTGGAGTCCTAACAGTCCTTGCACTTCACGTGTGGAAGGAATTAGGCAGTGGTAGTGTTTTAGCCATCACCACCAAAATCTAGAAGGCCTGTGGCAAGGAAAGTGAGAAGGAGTTATCAGATCTCTGTGCATGCAAATATTCCTTCAACCGCTTCCCCTACTCCATAGAAAACTTTTACGTGACCTTTGAGACACTTAGACAACTGTCTTTTGGTTACATTAAGGCATAAAATTCCCACCATATTTTGCAGGGCAAGAGAAATGCAAAGGCAGTGAGACATTCTGCACTATTCTGGGAGGCACCGCACTGCCATACTTGCCCTTCTGGTTTCCTGCTGCTTCTGCTCCCTTCAAATGACCTGCAAACACATCCAGCTTCACCGCCTGAAACGCTCCAGCCTGCACTGCTGTGGAAGAGGGGCTGCTCCTGCCCTACCACATTTTAATAGAAGCATGTTGTCTCTGCAAATGCCACTGCATCTTGGAGGATGCTCATTTTTGTTGCCAAGTGAGATATGATCTGGGAATTCCTACTAGGCTGGGACACTAAAGAGACTAAGATGGATATAGACCAGATTGCTCAGTCAAAGAAGAATTGGATGATTCAAACCATGCAAACAGCAAGAGATTTATAGCGTCTAGAAAATGTGGAAGTTCATAAACTTCAGCAGCACAAGGTTAGGTTACAATAACAGATGAACAGAGATTAATATCAACATGATACTTTTTAATTTAGGTGCCTAGCTTGCTCTGTAACAGCATTTTAGGCATCTAAAAGCTTGTTTGTGATATCTGCCAACTAATGATATAATAAACTAGAAAGCAAAGGAAGACCTATGCATAAAGCATAATAAAAACTCAAGAAAGCACCCAAGAAAACCAATGTGGTAAATCTTTCAATATTTGAAATAAATAATAAATAATATAATAATAAAATATAAAAGAGAATAATAAAAAAATAATAAAACCCTATAACGTTCCATTTGAAATCAATGAAACATTCTAGGAAAATATAAATATTCCTTGTTTTGCTCTCCATAGCTGCTTCATTTCTAAGTAGACATGACTTTCAATGCATTTTTCCTAATTGATATAATCAAATAACAGATTCCTAACTTCGCAAACAAAGCTTGATGATCACAGCTGTATACTTCAGCAGAGAAAAAAGAGGTTTAATAAGAAAAAACTGCAAAACACTTAATGACAATATTAGGAGGTACTTCTAGCACAGACTACAAGCAGTTTTAAGGTATGGAACAGCAGAAGCTGCACAGCAAATTGAATGGGCTCAGAACAGAGAAAGTGGGGTGCTTTATTCATGAAATAAAAAGAGTTAATAGGAAATGTACAACGTCTGTATTCCATGTGATGATTCATTTTACCTAGCAACCTCTGAAACAGTTGAAATACTTGACTTTATAGTAATGTACATTATTACAACTTCTTTCTCATTGACTTCATTAAATATTTTCCTCCTGCTGGGAAGCTGTGAAACAGCCAAGCATCTGACACCACTTTTTGACTTACAAATGGGGAGTGTCATAGCAAGGAGGATAAAGAAACATTCAGACATCCTTAACCTCCTGCTCATCAAAGAGATTGTAAAAGGAAAGATTTATGACATACCCCACATACACCTTACTATCTAAGAAATTACTACATCTCTCTCACACACCTACATTAAGCTTCATCCAAAGCAGATCAATGGGATCAACTACATCAAGACTAGTATGCATCACTTATGTGACCATGACAGCTATTGTCATGGAGAATGAAAAGGCATTTCCTGTCTCAAACAGCCTACAGTGTTAAGGATGAGATGTAATGCAACAGAAGGAAAATGCAAATAATTCAGGAAAAAAGGAGACAGTAAGAGAGAAAATATTTTCACTAGCCTAACCACTACTTTTTCTTTTCCTGTTTCTTTTTTATGCAAGTTAAAAGGACAATGAAGACATTTAAGGGTATCTCTACAACTGTTTTCAAGGGTTGCCCCTAGAAGCAAAATGACACAAAGTTAAGAAATAGCCACTGTTGGCATCACAGGTCAGAGACAGAAGCCAGATCCTTTTGGTATCTTCTGGTCCATAAATGTTTTACTCTCTCTCTGTTTCCAGGTTTTTTCTTTTCACCCATCAGCAGAAATACTCAATGGAGATTTCCATTAGCTTGTGGTTTACTTGAATAACTGATCCATAACTTGAAAGACCTACTCTGAGTACTCTGTAAGAGGGTTCCATTATAAGTAACCAACTCTACAGAATGCAAAGGACCATTTAAGGTCAGTTTCCACTTTATACTGTTGCAAAGAATAATATTCTAGGTTGAAACTCAGCATATACTCATAGTTTTATTGCAATGCTTGAAAGTCTCTGTTTTCTTAAAGTCCCAGATCCTTATAACATAAGAATCTCAACTTTCAAGTAAAACTAAATATGAAGGTTCTGTGCCTCATTATTTAGAAGCAAACCCTAAAATATGAATTGAGTTTAAATGTGAACTTATTCTTTAGGTTCTCAAGAGAGTAAATAGAAAAGAAAAATAGTGATTATTAAATTTAAAGCTTTCATTTTGGGATTCTCAGCAGAAGGACTCTCTCTTTTGAAATCTGACTCATGGAAGTGTTTACTGAGCACAAGTGATAATTTCAGACCATAGCAAGGTACAACATGAATTTATGGTTTATGAAAATTGTGTCTGGCAAACAAAAAGAATCATTCCACCTGTCCATCTGTAGATTGTGAGAAAATAAAAAAAAAATAATAAAAAAAAAAAAAAC
>VYZT01059901.1:0-28812 GCA_013400735.1 Pomatostomus ruficeps | reverse complement strand
ACACAAAAAAAAAAACAAAAAAAAACACCACGACCGACAGAGCAGCAGACAGAGCCTAATCTTACACCCATAGGAAAGAGGATGCTCTTAAAAGGAATGGGCAAGCATCAGTATAGATTTTAAAAGTCAGGATGTTCTGTCCTGGAGAAAGAAAACTGACATAGTTCCCAGAAATAAGGGAAAAATCAAGGGGTTTAAATTCTACATGACAGGAACTTATGAAAATAAAATCTATGATTATCCAAGATTCAGACCCCTTTTCCCAGAATTCTGGAGATTTGTTGAAAGGGTGACTTTTCCCTGGGCACTGCTGCAGAGCTTTGCTACTTGTCACTGGTAGCAGCTGATCAGCTCACATTTTAAACAGGACTTGGGGCCTTTGCATACAGCTCTGCCAACACACATAGTAAAAGTGCAAGGACCATTGCTTCTGAAAATGGAAGCAACATAACCAGAGACAGAAAGTACATCGCACAAGTTAAGCTAAATATTCTGTTCTCAAAACCAGAGCTGCTTCACCCGCTGCTCTCATTTCCTACCCAGATGTAACAGCACAGGTGACTCTAGCTCAAAGGTGCCACTCCTATGAAGTGTATATAATTTGTAAACCAACCAACTCAATTTTGCAGATCGCTAAGCCCATGATTATTTGAGCGAATTTGGAGGTTCTGCCACCTGTCTAATGTCGGAAGGTGCATATCCCAACAGCTGTAGCCACGTCATCTAATGTCCTAGAAATACTTTCATCCATCTGATATCCAACAGATCATAGATCCAAGATGTAAATTCCACTACAGCACCTCGGGAAAAAAACAAAAGATCTGGTCTAGCAACAAATGCACTGTCAGGAGGGATATCTAGTACAGCTAATCTAAGATAGGAATTTAAGGGAAGTATAACTGTTGTGGGAAACCCTTTTTTTAGTGTTGGGGTTTTTTGTGAGAACATTCCTTTATAAACTTATCACAACAGCGCTCTATAACAACAGAAGCCTCCAGGCACTTTCATAATTCAGTGTTAAGAATCCTTTCACAGACTTACAGCTGTGTGCCTAGTAAAAGAAATTCCAGGTTTGGCTAATGTCTGAGCTGAATATTGCACATGGTAGAAGAAAGCCCAAGGATGTTAAGGAATGCTGCGGACGAGTAAGTGAATGATATTCAGTTGGAAATATGGGAACAGTAAAAGGGACTGAGATAGTAGAGAGAGCTGCAGGGAGAGACCAGATGACTAGGGAAAACCATGGAGCTTCCTCAATCTTCCTCGATTGTGACGCTACAGCTTAGTTGCAAAACACCTCTGAGGACAGCAGTCCATTGACTAGACACGGCATACACAGGCTGGGCTTGCACAACTTTCTGCTTACCTTATGCAAAAGGACAACCTCTGCTGATAACATCCCCTAGCGAGGGACTGCTGCAAACTACAATTCCCAGAAAGCTGCTGACAGTGCGGCACTGCTCTGCACAGCCCGTGACAGCCCCGCTGCAGCCTGACAGCAGCTGCTGCACAGCAGTCCAAGGTATACCTGGCAGAGGAGCTAGTCAGAACTACCACGACTCATGTAAAAAGTGCAGCTCTTTAGTGACTCTGGGTTAAATTTACTTCGACAAGGGCAAAATAGTGGTTATCTGCTGTCTCTGTGGCATCGATCTGGGTTCAGAAGGAGCTGACAATCAAGATATGTGCAGTAAGTAGGACAGAAGGGAGCAAAGGTATCTTCTTGGAAGTGGATAAACTGGGCGGGAGGGGAGGAAAGGATATACTGCTGCCTGCTGACAAGGGAGGTCTCACCCTTGACCTCTGTACTCTTGCCTTGGATATTCAGGACGCTGCTCTGTCCCAACACAAATATTTGGTCTAAACTCTCTTAAACAATCTTTATTTTTTATTTTAATTAGGAACCTTTTATTTTTCTGTCTTTGAGCTTGACTTAAGGGCACAGAGACCTGACTTTTTGCTTGCTTTAAGAACCATAACAGCCAAACACAGTATCATATTTTATGGTTTCCTCAGTTCGGTTTGCTGTCACTGTTCATGTGCTGGATATAAGGTTAGCACCAACACGCAGATGTTTGGAGTGCTCCTCTGAAAACTTCAGCTCTTGGTACCAGGAGAAATCATCATTTAAATACATGAAAATAGAGGGCACAGTTACACTGGCAGCTTACAGGCAGAAAGCCCAGGAGAGAAAGGCGATTTAACCCTAATTTAGATGCCCTTTCGCGGACACGGTTTATGTGAGGCGCCTATGGCTTTTGAAAACAGGCGCAGGTGGGCAGAGGGAAGGGCGAGGGATGCAGCCAGGGTGGGAAAGGAGGGGACTCTCACCTTCTCCACGTAGTCAGGCACCTCCTCCACCGTGCGGAAGGAGCTCTCTGCGGGCGGCAGCGCGTAGAAGAGGGCGCGGAGCTGCTGGCCCGGCGCGGTGTCCCGCGGACCGCCCGCCTCGGCGCCCATGGCCCGGCCGCGCTCNGCCCCCGCACCGCCCCGCCGCCGCCTCGCCTCGCTGCCCCGTGGGCAAAGCCTCCAGTGTCTGCTTTCTCTGCATCCTGCTGGTTTGTGGCTTTGCTTGGGTCTGGGGGCTCTTTTCCGTATGGGTCATCACTGCCGGGCCCGCTTCTGGAAGCTGAGAGAAAGCGCTCGCTTACCCCGGCTCCCTTCTCAGGCTCAAAAACCTCAGAAGCTCGAAAACCAGCGGAGCTCAAGCCACCCTTTCTCAATGTTAGACAGATTTCCACACAAAAATAAAAGTTATTGCTCACGTTTTGACTTCTATAAAAATAAAATGTTGAGGGTTTTGAGAAACAAGCCAAGGTGTGCTCCTTGATTCCTCTGTCCAGCTGTATGGATCAGTCCAACATTCTTCCCATTAGAAGTTTTTCTTTTTGAATAGGGCTTATGGCTCCATTTTATATCGCTTCAATTAACATCACTGCATTGAAGGTAGCCTCTGGAAGCCATCTATTATAATTTCAATTATAAAGAAATGAAAACTAGGGAAATATAAAGAAACGGTGAAATGCATGCTAGATCCTTGTAGAAAATGACTTTTAGAAATGTGAGTAAGGACAGACTTTGTGCATTCAAGATCCCTCGTCTGAAGCTCAGGACCATGTCAAATTTTTTTCAATCATGCTTGATATTTGGTGTTAGTACAAATAATAAGACTTCTGATAAAATAGATTAGCCAGAAATAAAATAACACAATGTCTCAACAAGCCCTTCATCTCAAATGTACAGTTCCACTAACAGTCTTTGCAGGAGAAATGGACTGCAAATCCTGCTGTAAAGGATTTTACCACAACTTAAATTCTGACAGTCATTAAAAAAAAATTACTTTCAATCAACCTTTAGTTTTGGAAAGGAACTGTGCAGGGTAACTTCAACTGAAATTGCTGTTTAGGAAAAGTGCTATGCCGAGAAATTGACATTAAAATAACTGAAGTGTTACATATTTGTGATGTTTGTATTAAATAAGTTGTCATGTAAACAACAGCATGGAAGATTGACTTAAACAATATTTTGCAGTTTGAATAATATTACAATACTGTAGAGAATGGATGTCAGAAATTTACTGGAAATGCCAATAAAGTATTTTAATTTTAGCTGACCAAAGCAAGAGTATTGTAAAATGGCGTTAATTAGGAAATTTAGTTGGACACTCTCTTAATATGTATTGTTTATACCAGTACTATAAGTAAAAAATTTAATAAATTTATTTAAATGCTTTAAAACTACCTCATAGTGTTCTCAGCTTCATTGGTGATTTACAATAATCTGAAATTGTTATGAAACTCTAGTTGTTAACGTCTAAGATGTTAGTTAATCTAAATTAAAATTCCAAATTTACTCTAAATCAGAAAAATCAACAGCATTCTGACTAGATCTTCATTGCAGGCAATGACAGAAAACATTTGCTTGTTCATTTAGATTAGCCTCAGTATTTCTATGACGTTGCTCTCATGTTCAAGCTCCTTTATCTCAGCCTCACCTCAGCCATACCATCTCAGCTGGCAACCGTGAGCCCTTCCTTACTCTTGTGCTGGTGTTTGTTTTGCTACATCATCAGTTTTCAGAGTTAATCCCATAAAAATTGTTGTCAGTGAACTGCGTCTGGGGACCACTCTGGGGTAAGAGCGATTAGCAGGGCAAGGGAGTCCATGGCCACACAAGGTGAGATACATTTTAGGTACAATGAGACCACTACATCATATCACACCATTCTGGGAAAGAAGTGAATCCAGCAAGATTTAGGACTTTCTACTTTCTGAAAGATTATTATTTTGCACCTCCATTTCATTGTAAATTGTCACCCCAATATGACTGTACTGAAGCTCTTGCATTCAAACAGGAAGGAAGAAAATTGGACTTGATCATGCTTCACAGGGGAAAATAATGAGTTGTGATCTCCAGCTTCTGTGTCCAAGAAGAAACAGGTGATAGCACTACAATACCTGCACTGCTGGTGAGGAGAACAGTTTGGAGGATGCAGGAGGATGTTTTGTATGGAGACTGGGATTCTGCTGTTGACTAGTCGGTCGTTCCAGTAACTAAGGCAACAAGGGTCTCTGTTCTACTTAGAGGAAATTGGGGAGCTGGCCTAACATGATCTGTAGGTGGATCATATTTTGTTTTCTCTAAAGAACTTCATCCCACCCACTTCATGAACAGAGAACGCCCAGAGTCTTCCTGTTTAGATTTCTCCAAGCAGTAAAACAGCACTAAATAATAAAGTCATAAAGGGAATTAGGACACGTTGAAATTGGGATGGGCCATATAGTGTGCCTTGGCAGTCACTCACAGTAAACTAAATCATATCCAGAACCAAGCTGGGCTTAGTATGCTCTGTTTATGTAGTAGTGTCTTTGAATAGAAGCACTTCAAAGGAGTACACTTTAAAGGAGTACACAAGAAGATGTCAGAATCTTTTTGTATCACCACTCCAAGTATACAGCACCTGCATTCATGCTTGCCAGTGGATGTCATCAGAGGAGCACTAAATGCATCAGTGTTATTATAAAACTGGTATTATAAAATATTTTCTATGTTGTCTTTGCCAGTGATAAACCCTATACCACATTAAAAAACCCCTACCATTTAAAAAAATAAGTCAAGTGTTTATTTGTTTACATTATAAGCTATATATATATATCAATACATAATTCTTAATAACAACATAATACTGGCTCCACAGACATGACTGTTCTTGCATATTAATCAATGTCATGCCATGCACTTGGCAACTTATTGCTAACTTTCATTTTTTTCTACACAGAACTGGTAGCCATAGAACAGTTCCTATAGGATCATTCTAAGTTATTTAATTTAGTTCAATTTGTTAGCAAAAATCAATTTATTCAAGGTTTTCCAAGATGTGCAGAGAAAATAATACATCCTTTAGGGGGTCTATTCGGGAAACCTTAGAGTGATAAATGTAGATACTAATCTCAGAACTTTATTCTCTTCCTGATCCTATAAAAAGTTATTGTTTATTAGTTTGGGGTTTTTGGGTTTTTTGATTGTTAGAGATTTTTTTCAACATAGTGATAGATCTGAAAACCTCCTTTCTTGTATGGAGATAATATTTTTAATTTTTCTTTATTTGTAAAATGCCTTATCTTCCTTCTTCTGTCCTTGGGAATCACTGGTACCTTAGACTCTTGTTCCCTACTTAGCTGAGCCAGATGCTGACTTTCTGCTAGAAAATATGTGGGAAACACTGCTCTCTCCTTTGCTTCTAACAGGCTTCTTCCATCATTTACTTTGTCCTGGCACTGAGACTTACAGGATTGCTCCATGAGTTTGTTTCACAAACTTATAGCAAGACATAAAGCCAGAAAAGAAATAGTTTTATATTTATCAACTGGTCTAGTGAGCTAAGTGGCTCAAGAGAGGGCCAGGGAGAACAAGAGTTGGCATGAAGGCTCAGGAGAGAGAGCAGGACCACACAGCTACAGACCAGAGAGGGGAGAATGAAATGGAAATAGGACTTCTTCATTTCAGCAGGAGCAAGTTACTAGAGCAACAGAGCAGCTCATGGAGTCACTGCCTCATGGGCATTTGTCAAAAAAATGGCTGTAGCAGGCTATCACATGTCAGCAGGCAACCACACCCAAACAGTCAATGCTTCCTTCTCATCACTACTTCAAGTGCCTTTGTTTCAAAGTCATCCTTTTTTTTTTTTTTTCCTGAAATATCAGTCTCTATCAGGATGGATAGGATCATGGGACATCTTCTGGAAGGATGGGAGTATGCTGCTCTCCGTGGGTCTCACAAGGACCTGTCAGGCTGCTAGGAAGCTAGGAGGGGACAGTTCAAGGCGTGTAGCAGATGAAAGATATAGCATGAGATGAGGAGGTGAAGGCCTGATCAGGAAACGAAGAAGAGTGGCTCAGAGTTGCAGGAGGAAAATTCTCCTGGAGACCAGAGGAGCTTTACATAGATTGCTGCAATTCAGAAAAGCAGCTGAGATTGCAAGCTGAGATATACACTGAAAGTATGAGTCACTCTGTTAGGATACAGTGAGCAGCAGGAATTGGTATTCATACTCCGTATTTTTATTAGTCCTCAAACAGCGAAAAAGTGCCTCAATTTTCTCTATTTCAGAAGCTTTGGTTTAAGTTTCTATCCTGATAGAACAATGTTAGAGAGAAAATCCTTTTGGTGTGATTGCTATACTAACTGCAAGGAAGACAGACAAGGAGGTATATATCCTGAAACTGTAACTGATTTTGGAGACCAATCATAAGCAGAAATCCCTGTATCACATTTGCATGTTAGCCTTCTTGAACAGTGCTGTAATGGCAAAACGTTCCCAAGAGAGCTTGTGCAGTGGTTTGAGCCCTCTCCACTTCAGCTACATGTTGCGCAGTCTTGGTACTTCCCTTGTGCAAACCCTGGTGGTCATTAGACACTGCACCAAGCCATTTTAACATGCCACGTCAGCATAAAAAATGGCCCAACAAAGCACTAAAACTGGCTTGAGCTGTTCCGGACTGAAGACAGACATGCACAACACAAAGAATAACAGGACAGCATGGTAGTCTAGACTCTACCCTGTTGAGGAAAACTTGGGAATTTCAGAACTTCAGACTTATCTGTCTCATGCTTGAGCTCTGTAGGAAGGTTTGTCAATGAGCCAGCATGTGTTCTGACTAAATGCTTGTTCATCCTTTGCCTGCATGCCTCATCTCCTGGGCTGTTCAGTGCCCATGGGTGGGCTCCTCAGCTGCCACACTTCTTGGACATTCAACTGCCCGTCTGCTGGAGAGGTGAACTCTGAACTAGGTCAGTTACTGGTACTCCCCAAGCTGGCTTCTTATCTCTGTGCATCCTGAAACAGCTCCAAGAAGATGCTTTTAAGCCATGAACAGCCCCACACCAGCTGACATGCTCATGCCCAGTTCTGATGCAGACAACCCAGCTGCCTAATGAGTTAGGGAGCAGGATACTCAAACAGGCTGAAGAATAAGGCAGACACTATTTGGGGGTATTTTTGTAATATTTTCCATCATTGTATGCACTTGAAATAATTTAACCTTTGTTTCTTACTGAGGAAAAATGTGTTTTGGGGGTTTTTTTTGTGTGTGAGAGGGGATGGGATGGGAGTTACTGGAAAAATAAATTCCATCTTCAAGGCAGACCTATAAAGTAAGCAACTTTAGCAGAACAGCCTGCCCACCTGTTGTGAGTGTTTCCAAATTTTATCTGGCATGCTCTGCTGTGCAATTTTTTGCACTTTTATTTCAAAAAACCTTATTTTAATTTAATTTTTTAGGAACACCAGGGTTCATGCTGCTGTGTGCTGTAAACTACATGTTAGGTCAGCATTATAGAGCTTACAACCTCAGCTTCAGGACAGATCCCTTATACATCGAGATCATTTGATCAGATGTGTCATAACCTATTTAATAGGTCTTTGTGCCATCTGGCCAGTGATTGTAACTATTTGTTATCACCAGAACAGTCTCATGTTTTTGAATTAGGAACAGATGAATATCAACACTAGGTAGATCCAAAATTAGAAAACATCTCATGACATGGGAGGCACACATGAGATTATAGCACATGCTACCACTTTACTCCATGTGCACAAGCAGAAATGATTTGAGTAATTTCTGAGTGGAAGCATAGAAAGTACAACTTTTCAAGCAAGGCTAACCAAAATGCTGATTCTTCTTTTTTTTTTATAAGGAACAGTCATAGAGAATTATAAAGAGTATGCCCATATACATGAACTTCAACAGAAAGACTGTTGTCTGTTAACACTGAACATTTTTTAAAGATCTACTCTAGTATCAGCAGCAGATGTACTTGATAAAAGTCGTTGGGTAATACTTTAAAGCTCGAGATCCTCAAGAATCATTTGGCCTTAAATCAGCTGGTTTTCTTTATTATAAGGAACAGAGAATAATTTTTTCTTTCTTAGGAAAACCACATGGTTTCTACCTCTTTCTAGCCTGCAAATCCCTAGTCCTTGAGGAAGAGATTGTTTCCTGTGGATGACTCGTTTAAATAAATTACAGTGATTTATAAACGCTGAGTGCAATTTATGTGTTTGAATAAAATAAAAGGAGTACAAAGCTTAGCTACCAAAGGCAGCAGAACACTTTTGGAAAGGTGGAAATCCCCTTTTCTTCCAAGGAATAAGTTACCAGGGCCTCTGGCAGGCAACAAGCCTCCCATGCCAGTAAGCATGTGAGGAGGTGGACACTGCCAGCTCCCCACCCCCTCAGTGAGTCTACAGCCACCGTCCCCCACCACTCCAGAGCGAGTGCTCACTTTGGGTCCAGCTGCCTCTGTGCTCCTGTTCAGCAGAGTTTGTTCTCCTTCCTCACCTTTAAGCCAGTGTATCTATGCCACAAATTTAGGTCTGAAGGCAAAGAAAGTGCCATTTTCCTGCTGCCCAGAGACACAAGTGGATGGCCTTCTCCACCCAGGAAGTCTCCAACCACCACTCATCCACGAGTAGCATCTTGGTCTCCTTCATTTGTTTCCTGCTGCTCCAGAGGCACTGTGAAAACATTTCCCATCACCTGCCTGCCATCCTTGAAGCCATACAGTCACACACATCCTCCTACAACTCCTTTAACCCAGTGCCAAAGCCCACCTCCCACTGTGAGACAACCCCAGGAAGAAGTGCCAGGTGCTCCCTGCAGCCTAAACCTGAATAAGGACATGCTTCATTGCTCTAGTTCCTTTGATACTCCAAGTAACTTATATGTCACATGTTGAGAATCAAACCTTGCAATATTGTGCAATTGCATCCTACCTGGAGACATTCCAGCACACTCTCCACAGCTCAGCTGGCTCTTTAATTGCCCAAATATCTGCTAAATAAATATCTGTTATCTGCTAACTGAGTCTGCTGACCTAAACACGTTCTTTCTTAATCAGCCATTAGATAAAGACAGAAGCTGGAGGCCTTTTTTAATCATCAGGATTCCTTTCAGAAAGTAACTAGCTGAAGCTGTAGCTCTAGAAGGCCCTGGAAGCTTACAGAAAGAACTAAATGCTGAAATGTGGACTGAAAAATAATTAAAACAAGAACAAAACCTAATTAATAAATACACCAAAATCTACAAATAACTGTTAGGGGAAAAAGAAGGAAGGGGGGGAAAAGCTTAAAAGAAAGCAAGCAAGTGAAAATTCATTAATACCCCGAAGGTTTTGGGCTATTTGAAATCTAGACAAGTAATCTAGTTAGAAGTCCCAGTAAAAGGTATGATGACTTAATTAAAAACTACGGTAATATATAAGTGCAGGAAATGTCTGTTAAACTTAAATGTTTTCAATCTTTGAGTGCGTTTCATTTTGCAAGACTGAAGTTCATTTCGTGCCACACATTTTAATATAGTATGAAAAGCAAGAATAACTATAAAAGTTATTTAATAAAACAAATGAATGAAATGAGTAGGATCAATCAAAATACAAGCAATATGTATGTCATATTTTACCATAGCAAAAGCTTTTTTGTTGCTTTTTTTTTGTCCTCTTTTTTAGATGATGAATATAAGTGAAAAGCAATAAGAAATTTCATTTATGGATGTGCATCACTTTGAGGGAAAAAAAGACTATCCACTACAAAATTCACTTAGGAAATGTCTACTTTTCCCCTCTTTATTCTAGTTTCCCATATATTCATGAATGTTTCTAATATCTTTTTATGTTCGGGGAATGCAACAGGCTTCAAATTCATATCTCATAACTACGGAATGTATTCCCTGATATTTAGTTGTGGGGAATCCTTCCTGTGTTACAGAGTAACTTATATAGCAGCTGTGATCAAGATGTTTGTAAGATTTTTCTTGCTGTTTTATTTACCTGTTCTGAAATACTTACTGTTTAAATATCTGAGCCAAAGCCCAATCAGAATAGTAAGATTTGTATGCACAGTGTTTTGGGGAATGCTTAGGGGTCTGTGGGGTTTTTGTGTCAATTTTTCAAGATACTGGAAGACAAAATAGTGGAAAATTAGAAAAAGATCTTCAAGAGTCCAGATGCAACTATCAAGGTCAGTTCTGTCTACTTGGAGTAGGTTTGCAATGAATCATCTCCATAACTGTGTCATGAATCATCTCCCTAGCTTTTAAGGGGCTGATGAGGTACCTGGGGAATGTGTTCACTGTTAAAAAACTACAAAATCTACCACAGTCTGAATAGTTGAACTGAATCAACCAAAAAAATGTTTTAAATGCATTATATTTAAAATACATTTTTCAATTTAAAAAATTTCCATTGACCTCTCAACTTGCTATGGTTACCTGTAAACTTGTGAAGATTTTAGACCATGGTTTTCAGTCAGTAAAACTGCTGTTGACATATTTTAACCCCTTTTGTAACCTCATTAGGCTTTTCCTTTGGGCCATGGATAGGTATGTCTTTGAATTTGGAATGCAGGGTGTGGAAGGGATGGGAAGTGGGAAACTGAGAATAAACACAGGCTTACCTCTATCAACTCTTCAGAATTCAGAGAAGAAAATTAATATTAACATCATTTTGAAAGTTCCACTGAATATGGGTGTACCATTGGAGTCCAGGTGTTGTCACAAAGGTAAAGAAATTTGAAACAGGTAAATCTATATCTCCAATTTAGTTCACAATACTTTTTTGATTTTATAATTTTTCAACTTTCTTAACTGAACAAACTCGGGGTTTTGCTGTCATGTAGGGAGCAAATAAAACTGTCAGTGTAAAGGCTCCTTAAAGGAATCTTGCCCTTTTTTCATTTTGTTCTCTGCGAGATGCTAGATGTAATGGTTACAAATAATGCTGTATTTGCTCTAGCATCATAACATCCTGATATTAGGATCTGCAATAAGACATTTGGTGTGTAATTGTGAACTACCAGGTATGCAAATAGTGTGTAAAATGTTATCCATCACATCCAATTACGCTGCTCCAGTGAAGCACATTCTTGCATCAACTTCCTCTACAGACATCTTGTTTTACCTACACTATCATATTAGTAATGTCTTTGACCTTATGCCAATCGGCATTTCAGAAGCTGAGACATTTCATTTTATTTTTTCAAAATATAAGGGCAATGATCTCTCCAATGTTTTTCTTGGCTATTTTGGGCTACTGAAATTCTCTGAGTTGTTCCATTTCTCATGTAAGTACTTAATCTAATTTTGTTTTTCTGAATAACACCTATGCGGGATGCCTAAACCACGGCAATAGTATGAAGACAAACCAAAATTTTATCAGTTTCCTAATTGGAACAAAAAATGAAATAGCAAGTAGCATTCTAACAAAATGCAAATGCGGGTAGATATATCATCATCCATGTTCACTTCTTCCATTGGCATTCTCTGAATTGTTATACAGCTGTGAAGTTTCTCCTCAGGGAGAGCTGCACAGCAGTGACAGGCAAAAGCATGCCTATGGTTTGCTTAAAGCTGCATGTACCTTTCAGCATGATTCCTTAGAAGCCAATTTAAATATCACAAGGATGATATAATCTTTTGCTGGCAAAATTTCTAAGAAACTTGTATCTGCCTTTGTCCTCAGAGTTTTATCAGACTCATCAGAGTTGACTCCATAAAGAGTGTTCAGTTAAAAAACCTTTTTTTAAGTCATTGTGATTTTCTGGTATTGTAAGGCAGTGGAAGGTGTTTGCACATATTTGCAAATGTGTTAGGAGATTATAGTTTCCTTTTAGAATGAAAGTAAATCTTTGTACTGAACTGCCAGATGCTCTATTCTCAACATCATTTAAAAAGCTGTTGTAGGATGAGTTCAATCACAAACTTACGGCTTCATCCTCCTTTAACCTATACTGTGAACAGGTATGGAATGGGTTTAGCCATTAATGCAATACAGCACAGAAACAATTTCAGTGCAAATATCAGCTTTGTTATCCTTTTTTTCTAATTGCAATATCTTTATCCAAGCCTCTATTCTGCAATGAAGAATGTTAATGAAGAACCCACTCTACAAAGTAAATACTGGGATTTTGATAGGTATTCAGCCTGGGCCAAAGAAGGGGGTTAGGGCTTTGTGATTTTGTTGTGTAATGAAATTGCAATGGTATATTTCATAAATATATTCATACAAAGTCTGCTTTTAATTTCTTGAGAGCCCAACTCCAGCTTCATCAGGCTTATCTTCGTGCCATTGCTGGGTCTTTAATTCTTCTTTTGTTAGTCTCTTAAGAGTCCGTATAACTTTTAACAGGAATCTAGCTGAGCCAAAAAGGAAATCATCTCAATAATGCTGCATGCCAGTGCTTTGTGTACATCTCATTATCGCAATATGCTAAGGCCGTTAGAGGCTAAGCCTGATATTGAAAACATGAGAGGAAGTCCTTTTGGAAGTAAAACTGTTCTTCATAGTAGAAGACTAGTAGTTCAAAATCATCCAGATGTCTCAAGATTGATCAAAAACGTAACACCACTACATTCTCAGTTACTTACAGGACTGCTCTTCATCTCAGCATCATATCAATCTATTGTAAATATTTTGTCAGGGGTCTGCTTAAGGCGGGAGAGAAAGCTGGATTACTTTCATCACTGATAAAGCAAACAATGCAAAGTCTTACTGTCAAAAGGAGTAAATGTGCCTGTGCTTTCCTCATCCTCATTTTTTAAACCACTAACAATGTCAGTCATTCTGAACACCAAGATTACAAAGACTAAAAGGGCTGTTTAGTCAAAAAATCTTCTGAAAATGGCATAGAAAATAGGAAGTCTTGCATTTATCCTGGTAATCCCTTACCTCCTAACAACACTCATCTGTTAGGGAGAGAGAAGTGTTGTAACATCTGGCTCAGTGTGGTGAGTTTTCATCTTCAGTTGGGAGGGCTGATGTCATGTAAGGAACACTAACTGCTGCAAATGAGAGGCAGCAGAAGTGCTTATCCTCGGAGCTGGGGCTCATGGATCAGCTGAATGGCTGCCTGCAGCCCTCATGTGTTGATTCTGGCCCATTAACCATCCTATTAATCTTCAAAAAGCTTCAAGGCATGAGTGGTTTGGAGACTGAATATAGGTGAGAATTTGCAGGTGTCATTCACACAAAACAGCCATCTTTCATGCTCTTTTCATCAAGCAGCTTTCCCAATCTTTCAGAGCACAGAAGGAAATTCTTTCCACCACCTTTTACCCTGTCTGAAATTTCTGAGAACATCAGGATTTTTAACATTTTGCAACATGGCAGTGAAAGCATAAAGGACCAGCAAGTCAGTTTGTAAGAATCAGAAGGATATTTGTTTTGGAAAGTTTATACACTTCATTCAACCCACATCCTTTAACTTTCTTTTTCCGAGTGTCACCACAATATATATTGCTGCATGAGTCATCTCGATCCTGTATCAACCAACATTTCAATCTTCTCCAATATTCTGTTCTATTCTTTTGGGAAAGAACAGTACAGAAGAATAGAGCAATTTTAGTCAATTTGAAGTTTATGCTATGCTTGACACCTGACTTCACTTTAGTAACACCTGCCTGAAGAATAATTAGCAGGCCGCTTTTAAAGAAAGAACTTCCATACACCACAGATGGCATTTTTCATACCAGACAGGCAACGATGTATGTTGGAAGTGAGCCAAACTGTCTGCAAAAACTGTGAGAAATTCAAGACAGACATCTGAATGGAAGGAAAGTTTTACCTTCCGCACCACCCCTACCCCCCGCACCATTAGGGAACATCTGTTCAAACCTACCTTTCTATATAACACACTTTATTTTTCGTATCTACTAATACCACAAATTGCAGAAAGAAAGCAGCATGGCAAGTTTCTTTCATATTGCTTATGAAACCTACAATTTAATAACATAATGTGATGATTTGCCAGCTATACAAATCCTGTATTGTGACTCCTGTTAGAACCAAGAACAGAATTTTCATAACCCTATAATATGGGGTTCTCAACTCACATTTCCATAAAGTGGTCCTAATTTTCACTGTGTACTCAAAACTTTGTTGAAATCAGGATACTGTGTGTCATAGTGGAGGCACAAAGTCAACAGTCACTTTGGAAATTATTGACTAATGTCTTAATCCTGGACTGTTCACTGATTTGTATGAACTTTTGTGTGTACTTTGGGGTAAGTCCAAATCCTTGTGAAATCAATCGTAATGTTTCCATTGCCATCTATAGGCTTTAGATGAGGTCCTTTACTGCCTTAGAAGAACCTTTATGGAAAAATATTCCATCTGAAAGGATTCCTGAGATCTCATCATAATATTGTCATCAGAATCAAATGTCTTACACAAATATGCTAAAATTAGAAAAGTGACAGCTCTATGTTGTACTTAGGATCACTTACAAAATAAAAGTTGGATATTTTATTTCCACAGTTCCAGTGAATAGGTATCTACATAAGAATTACAGAAATATGTATACAAAATTATTTACAATGTGTTGTAATTCCAAATTTTGGGGCTTTTTTTCTCTCCTGGTAGGTTTTACTCCCTTCAATGCATTTCTGTGGTAATTTCTTCTAAGCACATTTTTCAAGATCCATTTTTAATTTGGGCAAATGCCCATTTCAGTATTTTCTCAGCTGTGCATGTGACTTTTTTGGCAAATAATGTGGTAAGCGTTCAGAATAGACATATTTCTAAAAACCATAAGCAAACATAAGTTACATAAACAGTGTCTATATACTTATGGTGACACTAAGGATAAGAATCTGTCCCTAAATACTAAACCATTCCTACAGATATCTGCCACATAACTTGCTTCATATGGTTTTGGAGCATGCTTTTATAATGCAAATTTCATTATATTATCATGTGGTTATAAGACAATAAAGTTCCTACAGAAATCAGTTATTGTGATGTTTACTTAAAGGATGAGTGAATCTCATTAATTTGATGGTCATCAATGTAAAATGCCATTTTAGAAAATTTCTCCTAATGGATCCTAAATTTTCAAAATTTGCCAAAAAAATCCAAATATTAGCAGAAAAGTACTTGTGTGCAAATCTTTCATCTCTTGAGAAACGTCAATCTGTAAGTCAGTAATCTTATTTTGTTAGATGTCAGAATTGAATATTTGAATTTGAGTATGTAACCTTAATGAACATAATAGACAAAGATTTCTGAAGTTTTTAGTTCACAAATTGCAAACAAAAATAAAAAATAATTTATGGAAAGAACAGGAATGTGGCAATATACTTTATTCCTGTCAATTAGTCCTCTGAATAGAACTAGTACCATTTTAATTATTATTTAATGTCCTGACATATTCTTATACCTTATCTTAACTCCATTGTTCAATTCTTCTTTGAAGCATCACATATTTGCTCTTTTTTTGTGAATCCTGTTAAGGGAAGGAGTGAGGGTTGCAAGAGTTGGAATAGGTTGTCGTAGAAGGCATTCAAGGGACAAATAATATTTTAAAAGAACAAAACCATTGCAGCACATTTACTAGAGCCATGAACCTAACACCAAAAGGCTTACTTGGCCTGTCATACAAGTTGGCCAGTACAAATTTCTTGAGTGCCCTTTCTTTTAAAATCTTTTGAGTTTTGGGGGGGAACTACGATTATTTCATACTACAGCTTCTATTTAACAAACTCTTCTCTTTTGTGGGGTCTTCTCTGTTTATTGATCTTCACCAAGTCTACTTTTCAGGTGATAGTCCGGCATGCACGACTTGGACAGAGGTAATAAAGGACTGAGAAATTTCTAAGACATTTGCAGTTTTTACAGATGTATGTGGTAACCTCTTCTTATGCCATATGGAGGCCCTGACTAACAGCCAGAGACCTTAAATTACATTGAAACTGATTCCTACACCACAGCTTTCAGTTGTAAATGATGCCAAAAGACTTAAAATTAAAGGGGAAAGAAATACATAAAAGCAAATGAGTTCCAGTGATAATAATCTGAGGTTACAGTGTCTATCACCACTGAAGCCCTACGCCAGTCACTGCCAGTTATCTGCTACATTGCCTTTTCTGAATGAATATAGACAGCAGGTTGTATACAGAATTCTCCTTTTCAATCCACACCCATTACATAATTATATTAAATTACAGTTCATAATTAGTTAAATGTTATTTTCTAAAATTTCTTCAGTCTTGTAGTTGATCTTAAATAATGCATGTACTCTATTAAATACAAGCTCACCCAAGAGACATCAACTGACTGAAGCCAGGAAATTCTAAATGAAGGCTCAAGCTGACATTTTGTCCCTAACTTATATGTTTCCTCGTAGCTACTTAGAGTGCATGTCCTAATGGTGCTTCTTTCATTGTACAAATAATGTTATTTCAGCAGTCAGATCCTTCACTTAAGAAAGCAGGACACATAGACTACCATGAAACTTGGTCTATGGTGGGAAGATACAGGTATAGAGTCTCTTCTTGTGCTCCCTTTTTTTTTACTACTTTTGGATCTAATAGAAAGTCAAGGAAATATACTACTTTCAGTGTGTGGTTAAATAAATTCGGCCAGCTTGCAATGATATTATTTTAACAATACCTCTTGAACTGCTATTGTCAAAATAAATCTAAAACAATGAAACTATAGTAAACAAAATTATGAAATAAAAAAAAAAGTCATAAAGGAAAAGAAAGAAATCCTGCAATTAATATATAGCTTTGTACCTAAGAAAAAAGAATTCTCATCTGTCATGTTGAAAATTAGACTGTTAGTCATCCCTATCTTTTGCATTCAGTTGTATTTTCTGTACATTTACGTGTCCGACTCAGCCACACACCAACAGAACATTAAAGAGAGGTTGACCCTGGACAGATACAAAACATAAGTTATGGTAACTCAAAAAAATTCATTGCTCATCAGAAGCAGGATTCATTGACATCAAGTTGTGAAAAGTGATTATCCACTATTTAATAATAGGAACTAATAAAGATAAATAAATCTGACTAGGTTTCATCACATTTACCTTTCACTCTACAATCAAGGGTCTGCACAACTTTGGTCAAGTCACAATCTTAGGGCTTGATTTTGTCCATCTGTTAAATGGTATAGTCTTAGCTATACCACATGACTAGACTGGTAGAAGACTTAACAGTCTGAAGATAGATGTAAAACAACAAAGATAAAACAAATCCTTAAGTTATAGTTCAAAAGCCTTTATACATTTCTGTTTTCAACAACAAAAATGTGCCACAACTTTGCTACAAAGTCATAGTGTCTTACCACTCGTGATTGGTCCCAGGAGCTTCCCTAAGAGATTTCTTGGGTAATTGAAGTACTCGGAAGGAGATGAGACACCATCTGCATTGATAAGTCCTGAGCAGACCCGCTAAGCCGCAAACTGGTGCTTTTGTTGCTGCTCTATGTGGCTTGAATAGAGCTAGCTGAAATCTGGAAGAAGCATGTCTGTATTTCTGTGGGGCTGAGCATGCAAGGAAATTCCTTTAAGACCATAGTAGGAAGCTCACTGTGCCTAAACTTCACAGGTTCAACTGCTGCCAGTGTAGGATCTCTGCATCACAGTGCACACACCAATGGTGTAACAACAAACAGTTGTTTAAAGCCACCAGAGGTCTTTAAGTAATCTGAGAAATTAGAGTTAGCAACTTACAGCCATTTTCACAGCCTGAGCTGCTTTTAAAGCATGGGAGAGGTTAAATTTGGTTAGTAGTCTTTTTGTTCCGTAATATGAAATTACATCATTTGGTCCTTTGTTTCAAGGTTCATTCACTTATCTAAACAAAAAAAAAAAAAATCTCCTAGCACTGTAAATCTATTTGCACCTTTCTATCTCTTCAACCTGTGCTCTAAATCTCAGCAGATTCAGTTAAAACTAGGAAATTGGAAAAATACTATCTTTCTCAGTAGGAAAAGCTGGCTGCTTCCCCTTGGCAAGTAACACAGTCCAGTCCCTGTGCCACTAACAGAGTAATACACCTTGCAAAAAGCCTTGGGCTAGGAACGCATTGGTGCATTTCAGGTAACATAAATAAAGCACTTTCGTTTGTTTGTAAAGTGTCAGCTCAAACTTGGTTGATCTGTTTTCAGATGCAGTTGTAATTTTTTCATGAATGACATCAATAAACAATTCTGCAAACCTGAACAGGCATTTTTGGCCAGCAGAGTACTTGGAAGACATCTTCTCTCCCTTTTACTAGCAAAACAAGTCACATTATATTTGACTAAATCTCTGTGGTTAAAAAGTGTTATTTGGAAATTAAAGATACTTATTTTCAACTTTCCATTCTAATTTTTCATTTTGAAATGTAGTTATGTTTCATTTAAGAGGGAGGAAAAAATACCCAAGAGTAAAAAGCTTTAGTCTGAATCATTGTAATTTTTTCTGTTCTGATAATCTCTGCCAACACCCCAAAACCCTTTCCCATCTAGACATAAAACCAAAAATATCAAGTATTCACAATAGCTGGCTTACTTCTCTTATCCCATTCCTGTTCTCAACACTTTTGTATGACAAAGGCATTTGAAAAAGAACTGAGAAAAAAATGCGAAGCCCCTTAACTGCTGGAATCAATAAAATGCTCTGAAGTCTTTAAGAAATTAATTACCCATCGCTTGGATATTTTAAACTAAAATGGTCATGACAACAATTAATGTGCAAGAAAGATCAAACTTACGGGGGAAAGGATTTGGAAACTAAACACAGATTTCTTGATTGCATTTAACTTTTATGATGTCCTACTGCTCCACATAGCAGAGTTTCAGTGAGTGCTCACAAGCATTTGCTAGGATATGCACATTTCTTGCTCCCTTTTTTATTCACACATCTCCTTCTATCACACTACCCAGTCCAATGAATCCCTGAATTTTTGGGGACATACTTTGATGTTTTTCTACTGAACAAATTTATTGAACAAAGGCATGATTAATATAAGTATCCATCTCTTTCTTATATTTATTCCCTTTTATCCAAGTCAACAAGCTTCAACAAAATAACCTTTTACATTTGCTCTAAAGCTGGAAAAATGGTTGAACAGACTCTTGTTGGTTTTGGCTGAAGACATCATTAGCTGCTAGTTAAATTTTTCCTGCTAAAGGAAAGAGTTTCCCAAATGGATCAAGGTAGAAGGTTTAACCAAGATTAAAAGCCTAAATTTGAAAACAGCTTTGTGTTGTCCCCAGACGAAGTTCCAAAAGACCCAAAAAGAGGCAGAGCTGCTTAGGCAAAAATCACTTTTAGAATCCTATGAAATCACTGTAGAGAGACCAGAATTATTTAAAAAGGATTATTTATTAAACATATTTCTTTACAAAGTACAATCAATAGTTTGCATTAAATTTTGGGGTTTGGTATTTGCCTGTATGTACACAAAAGCTTATAACAGAAAATGTGTCTTGATTTTACACATGGGACAAAATATAGAGTTACCTTCATATTTTGATTTCTACCAACATAAGCAGTTGATAAGAACTTTCCGTTTATCTGCTGGTTTCTTTTAACTGAACATGAAGCAACAACATTTCTGCAGTGTCAGTACTTATCAATATACTCAATTATGACAAAGTAGAAATGAATAATCATCTGGAAAGTTTCCACTGAGCATGAGTGGAACATGACATTTTTGGCAGGTTACTGGACTATCCTTATGATCATAAAAATCACTTTTTGCAGTTATAAGATAGGAAAAAATTGAGGAGCTAGGTAAATTTAATAATACCCTATTAGCAGCAGTTGATAGTAAATGCAACATAAGATTTGTTTTGTCTGTCATACAAGGATGTGTCCTAGCAGACACTATTGTATTGTTCTCTACTTGAACAAAAGTATCTGCATGTATTGTATGTCTTTGGAAAAACAAAACAAAGATAAAGAGACAAAAAGCCATTTATTGTCATGAGTGACTATTGCCATCAGCTAATATGAATGCATTGCTAAAAATTAGTGAAGACAGGAAAATGCTGTAAGGTAAATATATACAGAGTTAAAATACATTTCTTATCCACTAGATAGTGATTTTGTGGCACTTGTGGTTTTCAGAATATAATGTCTTTTGAGAGTAATGTAATTTTCAGTGCAAGCTAAAGCAAAAATACCTGCCCGCTGTCATAAACACGACAAACAAATCTGGAATGTTCAAAGTAAGTTTGTCTTCCACTTCTCCACTCTTGAGGCACCTTTAAGACATGGCACTTACTGTAAACCATCTAAGAATCGAGAAAAGCAGACACAATAAGCCTGAATTTTCCGTAACAACTTTAAAGATCACTGCCAGAGTCACTTGCATAAGTAAACGATGCCTGTGTAAGGCTTGCCAGCAAAGCATCTTTCCTGAGAACGGAGCTGGGACACTCTCTGTGTATCATAAGTGTGCGTGCTCAGAGCTGTGGTCGCTGTCGTGGCTGTCGTCATTGGCTAGTGAGTCCCCTGTGTGCTGGAGCCCGGCGGCGCCGATGCCGGAGAGCTCGGAGGGGAGCAGCGTGCCCTTTTTCACATTCACCAGTTCCTTCTCCCGGGCCGCTGCCCCTTGCTGGCCCCCTTTTACACGTTTCCACTTCATCCGTCTGTTCTGGAACCAAACTTTTACCTTCACAGAAGAAAGACAAAACAAGGAAATAAAGATGGGGTCACGGAAGGTAAAAAATGAATTTTCTAGCTGTAGGAAAGCACCTGGGGGTTGTTTCTTATTTTTCTAATGTGCCTTTTTGTCTGGATGGTAAAGAGCTTAGCAAGCTTTCCCTGAAGATCAGGCAATTCAGTTTTGGATAGATGAGAACACTGGGGATAATGACTGCAAAGGAGGAGAAGGGGTTACTCTAAGAAGACAGCTGAGCTATCTGCTGCAGACAGCTCCATAGGAACATCTCAGACCCCTTTAGAAAACATTAAAAAGATCACATACTCTTGAAAACATATTAATGACATTCTTCAGGAAGAGAAGCAAAAGCAAAACGTTTCCCATCAAGGGACTGTGCAAAAGTACATACATTTTGAGGAACAGAGAACTGGAACTCTGGAAAGGCCTGAAAAGTTGACATTGCTTTCTGCTTTGTTTCTGTAAACTGGTGGTGAGTTTCAGGTGCAGCACTTTAAAGGTGCTTTTTTTTAAAATTGCAGAAGTATCTGAAAGAGCATTTTTTACCATTGAAACTTATGATTTCCCTGTCTATTTCACAAATGTATTCAAATTATTCCAGTCAACTGATTCTTTATTCTGCTACATTTAGCCATAGACTCTGGTCAAATTTTTCAGACAAATAAATACTCCCAAAGACAGAAGGCAAGGCATTTATAAATTTGAGTCAAAATTAGCAAATAATTTCAGATAAGGATGAAAAAGAAATTCATAACATAGAAGACTAAATATGTATCTGTGTTTAAGTCATGTTAAACCCCAAGATTTTACTCCAGCTGAAACTTATTTCCCCTCCTCCCCTTCTCTGTATGGAAATATATGAGGGAGAAGTAAACCTAAATTATTTGCACTGCAAACCACAATATTTTTCGATAGCCAAAAGAAAAGTAAAGAAAAAAAAGATGTGCATAGCAGCTGTCAAATATATTAGACCAGATTAAAGGCTGATTTCAGATCAGCTTAAAGTACTGTCACTTAAAAGAGTATGAATAGAATATTGTTCAGTTTGATTCATTTAATGTTGCTGAAAAATCTTGTGTGTGTGTGTGTGTGTGTGTGTGTGTGCAGCTCTTCAGATGAAGGTTCCGCAGAAAAATAAACAATGCCTGCAACATTTAACTTGGAAAAAAAGCAAGAAAGCTTACAATGTTGGTATATCCTCTGCTGTGTTTAGCAGAATGTGTTTCCGAGTTTTAAAAGAATCAGCAAGCAACAGACACAGCAGGACGTATTGTACAACATGAGTAATAGAGCCACAAAAATGGTGTTTTGCTGAATCTGTCTTACACATCCAGGAAACATCACAGTTTTTAACCTTTACTATCATTTTGAATTTTACATTAACATTTTACTACAATTGAACTGATAGATAACGTCACTATCTTTGTGTATGTATATAGGAAGGAAGAGAGGTTATGTATTTCTTTAATACTCTATGTTTCCATTAAAGACAAAGTGAGCTGTTAAAGAAAATCACTTGGGAAGAGAGCAAAATGATTCCAGGTTAGTCAAGAGTCTTAAAGCACAGCACATCCTTTCCTCTAGTCAACTCCTCAGAGCCAAAAAATCTAGCTTGCAAAATGAAATAAGAGTAAAAGGGAAGATATTTATTACTGGCTGCTGTGATGTTGGAAATTATCATACTTAGGACTGGTATCAGAAGTGTCCTTGGAAACAATGTCTTCGAAAGGGTACAACATTAGCAGCTTTCTGGGAAAAGTGATAATGTTATTTTGTTTCGTTTTTTGGGTTTTTTTTAAACAGTGAAATTTCCCTTGCAAAAGGCACTGCTCTACTTGTGCCAGATAGTGCAGTAGATGCAACTGCAACTATAGTCTAAACATCAAAATGGGTCCGTTGGATTGGACCCATTACCACAGGATATTATCACACTTCTTATGAAATAAGGGCAAAGAGAATTTTCTTTGGTAAGAAATAATTACAGGTTTGGAGTAATTGTTGAAAGGTCCAAGCAATTCTCTGGATATTTTTATGTTCTTGAACATTCATGAAATAATTCACAGCACTGAAAGCCTAAAGAACAGTAATAATGTATACAAAACACGGTTTCAAGAAACTGACAATGATACATTTGAAGTAGAAGTTTCAGTGCACAGCCTGGATGCAACCTGCTTTAACTTACTGGAACAGGAGACATCCAGGCAGACAGCCTTCTGGATGCAGCCAGTTCATTTGTGGATACTTGAGAAACTGAAGCTAATATTCCTATGGCCAGTCAGAAACTGCCCTGGACGGGACAGGAGTGAGCAGGATGATTACTGCCTCTATCCTGTTACAGGTGCTCACTTCTCTCACAAACAAAGCTAATTCTCACATCTGCTGAGCTGACATTTTTTGACTGTTTTCTACTGTAATTTAATAAATTATTCTGGTTATCATTTTTTATGACAGGACATTTTGATTCTGCTTGTTATAATTCAGGCCACTTCACAACAGTGGAGTTGAGAAGAGTCTGTCTCCTGGAGCATTAAACCCAAAAGATTGACACCGGCTTCCAGATAATGAGTAGCTGAATCCAGGCTGGGGAGTACGTCTTCACTCAAATCACCAATATGAGATCTGTTCATAAGATCATGCCTTAAAGTGCCTCCACCAGGGATTAGTAGAGGTCAGCATCTGCATATCAGTTGATATAAATCAATAAAGGGATGATATCTTCCCTTTTCAAGAATAGGCACAAGATACATTTACATATTCCTCAGAGGATCCAGCATGCAGCACTACATCTGCATGTGACCCACTGTATGGGAAACATGGCATTTGGGAAAAGCTGGGCTGCAATGGCTCAAGCTACCTTTGCATGTACTCTCTTGAGTGTAGAAAGAAGAGAGTAACCTGGTAATCTGATAGGAGGTAATATACTACTGAGTGCCATATAGCCTTCCCATAAAAAGAAAATGGTAACAATGTTAAAATGGAAAAAGAAAAGGCTTTTTTGTTCATGACTTTAAATAGACAGCATCTGATTTACTTAGAGAATATAAAATGAGCAATTTCCTTATGTGGTATGTTGAAGATTATTTTCAAAAGCTAGAAATCATTTATAGTGAAATTTATAATTGAAAATATTGTGAGTTTATTTTCATGTCATTTGCTGTGTTAATGTATAGCAGGACTCTTATATGAGGGAATACGTTAGGTATTTTTTATATATATTTCTTTATGTCCTCCATTATGAAGTACCTGATCCAAAGTACACTAAGGTCAATGTGAGTTTTTTCATATAGCTCAAGAGACTCTAAATGAAGACTTTAATGCTCATGTGCTAATAATATGAGACAGGTACTTCACTTGTTATTTCCGCTAGAGATCAAATTTAGATATTGGAATTCTGAACTTCCTTTGTAGCTGAAGAGTCAGTTATAGAGGGTATAATTGTTACTGATATGTGATCCATCGATATTTTAGTAATGGAAAGGAAGTGAAGCAAACTTTGTGTGAAGTAATTCAGAGCATCAGTTTATCTTGGCTCATGGAAAAACACACCTTTTAAACACACAGCTCATTTAAATCTTACAGGTCTTGCATAAAATATGAATCAAAACAAAACACCCTGAGAAATATAAGGGAGAGAGGAAAAAGAATGAAGATAGAACATAAAATAAATAGAATAGAATAGAATAGAATAGAATAGAATAGAATAGAATAGAATAGAATAGAATAGAATCATGAGTGACAGAGTGACTGAGTGACTGAAAGAAAAATAGAGAAAAACTAAAATAAAAGAGAGGAAAAAACTTTACTGAAGTGAACTTGAAAAACTCTTGATATTTCTCCCAGTGAAAAAAACTAGTGGTGACCTTTACAACTATTGCAAAACATTATATCCTTTTAAAGATCTACTGTGACAAACTTAATAAGATTTACAAACCTTTTAATGCTATTTTTCAAGTCTAAGTCAGCTCCAACAGGATCTGAGTGTGCTTACCACTTCCCAGAATCAGGTCCTGATTGCCTACTGTTTATTGAAATGCACTCCCTCTTCTCCACCCTTTGACTTGCACAATGTGACTGTATAGAGCAAGCATATGTATGCACAGAAAACAAAGGAAGTGGTGGGAAATGAGCTATATTAAAGATGATGGTAGCATTAACAGCTGTTTCTAAATCAACGCTCGTGAGCCAGTCTATTGAGCACATCTGCTCACTGGCACGAAAGCCCTGTTTCTTTTCCCTGAGTCAACAAGTTGTTTAGCATCTGCATCTCCACATCTGATGATTAGGCTGTTGCTTAAGATATGAGTAAATGATTTCTCATCACATATCTCCTGATGTACAAGATAAATATTTTTGCTGTGACCAATCTATTTTAAAGTCTACTCCATAGGAATCATAGGAGGGGAGTCAAAACAAGGAAGTTGACATTGTTGGTGTCTACATTGCCAAAATAATTATTACATACTTATGATATATAGGTCCTTAGTAGTCTTAAGAACCCCATGATGTGCTATGTTGCATGTGTATCTTTAATACAACTTCCCAATGTGGACATCAACACATTCTTTTGATTCAAAATGTGACTATTTCCTAAACTTCTGATTTAATGCTCCTTCTTCAGCAGAGCCTTCCAGTCAGGTTAACTTTATGAATAATTGACTAAAAAATTAATGACTGAATTCAATACCTTAGTTGCACTGTCTGCTCCCTTTCTTCTTTTAAGGAAAAGTACTTTCTCTTTATAAAAGCTAATTTCTGGAAATGCAAGATTCTTTCCTAAAATCAGATTTTCTATTCCGGGTTTAGTGGCATGTGTCCCAAACAAGATTAAAATTTGAGGCCTGGTATCTAGAGAGCCTTAAAAATTAGAAACAAGAGTGCTGTGCCAGTTGCAACTGTTATTTTGCTTTAAGGGATCCATATTTCTAAGCAAGAGTCTTTGCAGTCAGTATCCTAAATTCCATGTTTTAATATACCTAAATGATACAGCATGAAGACCAAAGCATAAAGTCTTTAAAGCATTCTGCCCCAGTCAGCTGCTGTCCATTTTCTTTTGCTTTTATTATTTTTAAGCCTGTCAATTTACTTTCCTCTAATACAGACAAACACATGAATAACAAAAAATAACCCAGAGTTTTCCAAATTAGAAAAAAAAATTAGGTTTACTTCTCAACTTTCTTTGGCCTTGAAAACAGTCCTGTTATTTTTAGATAGTACACTTATGCTGCCAAGTTTTAAGGAAAGTCAAACTCCTGAACTCTACAGAAATCCCTAGTGTTATACAGCTGAAGCTTACCTTTTTCACATGTATAGTGTTTTCATGATAGTTTATTCAGAAACTTATAAAAGTAAATAGAAATGTACAACCAGAAAGTTTCCTACAAATAATATCTGTTCATAGAATATGACTTGAAGGAATTCCATTTTCTATTCCAAAGAAATTATGATAAAAATCTCAACTATACTTTAGATATTAAAACCAGTTTAAATAAATCTTAGTATTAAATGTCTTCTTAGTTATTATAAAATATTTCCAAAATCCATCACTTGAAGAAAACTCACTTCTCTGGAAATGATTGAGTGGTACCAGAACTTTCTGTTTAAAATTACTTAAGTCACCTGCTCACTGACTTAAAATTATCTGTTCTGTGTTACATTATAGAACATTATTGCACTGAATGTGTACAAGTGCTTTGCAGCAGCTGTTGAGAAAAAGGGGAGGTTTTGGCAGGTGCACAAAGGACAGCTGGAGCTTTTGGCACCCAGGAAGGTGTAGGAGTGAGGTCTGGTTTATCATTACATAAAAGTCAGTTGAGATTTTGGTACTGCTTAGGTGATACATTCTCCTTTCTACCACCCACGTTTAGACAGGGATGGAATAGACATTATATTTCAAAGGACAGCAGTGATAGCAGTACTTCATTCCAGTTTCAGAAATCTTTGGGAGCATTCAGTTTACGTCCCTCTACTCCATCCAAAGAACAGTCACCTTCTCCACCAATGGTCTTCAAAGCTGATTTCATGATCAAACAGCTAATCCTCCTGAATCAAAACCTCTCCAAAGCAGATTTTGCAGTTAACATATCTTAGGCAGAAAAAGGCACACTATTTCAGGTTCCTTCCTCCTACTGACTTGTTTAACATAATCTAAGGAAGGTTGGGGTTTTTTTTAAACTAGTAATTTCTTTTTTTGGTTAAAGGCAAAGAAAGGCAATCTGTGGGGCTGGTGCTAAAACTCCCTTTACCTTATTGTCTTGTAATACATCTTTTTGGAGTCTACTTTTGTCCATACAGTACCTAAAGGGGTCTTACAAGGACAGAGAGGGCCTTTTGATGAGAGTGTGTAGAGATAGGACAAGGGGGAATGGTCTTAAGATGAAGGAGGGTAGGTTTAGATTAGATACTAGGAAGAAATTCTCTACTATGAGGGTGAGGTTGCTCAGAGACATTGTGAACTCTCTACCTCTGCAAGTGTTCAAGACTAGAATGGATGAAGATCTGTGCAACTTGGTCTAGTGAAATGCTCTCTGCCCATGGCAGGGCAGTTGGAACCAGATGATTTTTAAGGTCCTCTAACCCAAACAATTCCATTATTCTATTATTGTGTGATTCCAAATCTACAAAATAAACAAATGGTGGAAAACTAATTTGTGGGGAAGATGATCTTTAGCTAAACCTTCCTCTTCTTTATGTAGACATTTACCTCCATGACTTACTCCCATGTAGAGTATTTTATTTCGTGATAAAAAACTTCTAATGTGCATCACTCTGCACCTATTTTGCACAGATCAACTGAATGTGAAGGTTAAAAGATGGTAAGTAATCAAGACTGGCTTTTAGATGAATATCTTGGTGGTTCTTTCTCTCCTACTTTACTACAAAGAAAGACAAATCCCTTGGGGAGTAGAAACCAGTGAAACCAGAAAAGGATTCTACATTTCTCAATGGCCTGCACAAAAAATATCTCCTTTATTCTACACATTCATTTTTACCTCTCTAAAATCATTTGTTCTCCACTGATTTCTTCTACTGCTTAAAATGACTACAAATGACAAATTTTAAAAGCTCCTCTCTCCCTAAACAGGTGACAGAAGAAGCCTCATCTTTCTCAGCTTGAGTCTAAGAAAGGGCAGGGGTGGGTAATGGCAGAGCCTCACACACATTTTAAAAGCAGCTGTATGAGCTGCTATTATTTCTGTCTATATCAAATATGCGTCTTGGCAGAGGCAGAGGTTTCTCCCCACCCAGATCCTCACAGGGTTTCTCTGCAGGTGTAGGGTCCATTCACAACTAACAGCTTGAGGAACTTGGATCTTTGTGGATAAATTGCTTGTTTGAATTCAATTAATACTGCAAATTAAATATTCTGATTGAATTTTTGCCATGTGATTTTTAAAAGGGAATTATTGTACAAATCAAAATTATGCACAAATTGTAACTAAGTTTTCTAGCTGCATTCTTTCCTGAGAAAGAACAGAGGTAGCACAGTAACTCTTACTGCTGGTATTTATATTGCTCCAGACAAATATCAAAGTTTTATTTTATTAAGAGTGTTACTTTAAATAAACAAAAAATCTAAAGGATTTCAAGCCACACACTCATTATTATAGTGTGTATAGAGAGTGCTTAACACATGGAAGTGTGGAATGAGCAGCTGCCTTTCAGAGGAGATGTGACAGCATGACAAATCAGACAGATATGGTCAAGCCTGTCCTATCAATCCAGTTTGATTTTGTTTGATTTGTGTTTGAAAATATTCACCACCTAACCTCAGAAGACTAGCTTCCTAAAGTAGAAAGCTAGTTACGCCATGTAATGCATGAAGAGACCTTTGCACTTCCAGAGGTTGTGCAGAACACACGAC
>VYZT01059847.1:0-47261 GCA_013400735.1 Pomatostomus ruficeps | reverse complement strand
CTTTGAAACCAAGACAAATGAACAGCTACTAATTTCAACAGGGCAACCTGGCATAGAGAAAACTCACAAAATATTCTTTTCTGAGGAGGTCCTCTTGTGAGAGAGGAAAGCCTAGGGATGAAACCAGAACAAAGATACTGAAAGGGACTGTGTCTTTTTTAATGTACAGAAGCCTGTTGAAAAACCCACTGAATTATGTCCTGCTTCCTGAGCTTGCTGGTAATGACTGGCCAGCACCAGTTTTATATGGCCAGACACCATTGTTTTTTCATGCTAATGACATTATAATCACAACAAAATGTTCCTATTGCTGCTTACTTTCTAGTAAGAGTATCCACACGGGGAGATAACAAGTGTTATCTCTCCTTCCCCTGCAAACAGCGGAGCTCGCCTGGATGCCCTGGCTCTGCCTACACCTTTCCTCCCTCATAGAAACCCAGCTGTGGGTGAACTGTTGCTTTCAGCACCAGCTGTGCCAGGAAGCCCACATCAGTCTGGGAATCTCATATTTCTGAACACCAAAACACATGCATGGTAAGAGCCAGCCAGCCTCTGGCCCAAATATAGAGTCTGGAGCAACAGAGAAGGAGAGAGAAGCAGAGGGAAATGTGAAGGTACTTGCCTAGTAATGGAGAGTGGGTACAGGGACAAAGTTCAGAACCAAATCTTTTGCAGACCAATGACTGAATTTGATGTCAGACCATACAAACATTGAGGCCTGTAAAAAGCCTTTGCCACACTGCAAACGGCCAAACTACTTACGAGATACAGAACTACTACCCCTGTGCTAAGAACAGGTGTCAGAAAAGTCACACAAACCTCCAGTCTCTTTCTCCTGCCCCCAGCCAATACAGGCTCTCACAAGTGCACTGGCTCATGGTACCTGCTTTTGTTTATCTTCTTGATAATTTTTGACAAGTCCCTCCTCAGACTCTGGAATACACTAAACAATCATGATACCACAGTAGAAATTAGACTAGTGTTAAATCCAGTATAGTGCTATCAGTAGTTGAGACACTTTTTCTAATGCTTCAAAGGTAACATCATGAACTGTCACCCTCATGAAGGAGGCTGGAAATTCAGGGCAGAGACAGCAGTGTAAGCCTTGCAAACAACAATGGAGAGCAGTAGTACATATCAGTGTAGATACGAGTGCATTCAAGCACCAGAACCCCCCACAGAAACTCTATAGTGACTTTTTATAGCTATATTGACTCTGGATGTTTTCCAGAAGAATAGCACCATTCTGCTTTATAGGCAAGAATACAGGCTTAGGTTATTACCAAATGCAATATAGAAGATTTCAGCCTATCAAAACTACTTTTAGCTGTTTTAAAACCTTCCTCAAGTTTACCAGACTACAAGGTAGGATTGCTATTTTAAAAAATGAATGCATAGCTGAAGGGGAAAGTGTTTTATAGCATCTCATAATACCTTAGGCACTGATAGGACATTTTTGCACAGGTTGAAAATGCATTCTTCATTCTTCACTGACAGCTGGTTAAAGGAAGAATGCAGTGAGAAGTCTATAAAAGCTTTAAAAAAACACTAAGCCTGGATAGGTCTGCACTTCTGTTTTTCTCCCACCCATGCTACTAAGTGATGGGAGGTTGTTAACAGTATCATTTGGACTCATTGCCCCCTTGGTCTGTAACCACACCAGGAAACAAGGAGTCTACAGCACTTCCTGAACCAGGAAAGAATGGGGATTTGCATCTCTTTTTAATACAATAGGGTAAAAATATCGGAAGCAACTTTTTATACAATTCTTTTTCATCAGATTGCATGAAGTCTACACACTGCCTCTCCAGGAGTCTGGCTTTCAGTCCTCCTCTTCCACTGGAAGATACTTTCTGTAGGTCAGCAGAGCAACTTTTGGAGTTTGTTCTTAGTTCTTTTGGCTTCTCCGTGTCTGATAGTGCATTGATTCCTGTTTGATATGTTTTCTTTCCTTGATTTTGCAATACTGTCCTTGCCTCTTTCTTGTCCTACCTCTGGGCCTGCTCCTTCTACATATCCTTTGGGAGACTCTGTCCTTTCTTTTTGTAACATTCCCTGAGCCAGTGCTTTCCTCTGCTTCTATTTTCTTCTTTTATCTCCCTTACAACCTGCTCCTTCACACTCATCTCCTCCAATGACCTAAGCTGCAATCTCTCTATCAACAAAGCACAAACCGGCCTGATCAGACATTCTCCATCCAATCTCACATATAACTCGGCTTTCCTAACGTGTCCCTGAAGTCTCAGTGTCAGCTTAAAGGGATAATGGTTGAAACTGGTAATCTTTCCAGCCCAAAATTCTCTCTCAGTGTTGAAGATGCCACTTTTCTTCTGTAACTTCATCTCTAACAGCTCCTCCCACTCTTTAAACTTTTCCCGAAAGAACTGTACCTTTTCACTTTTTTTTCTCCCCTGTTGCACTTTTGAGAGCATCTTGTTCTTTTGCATTCACACAAGCACAGGTTACATGCAGGTCCTTCTCAAGGCATCATCTCTCTCCTTGTTTGTGACAACCTAGTAAAAACTGTGTTACTATGAGGGTCTTCCTGCAAGTGCATCTTCATTGGTCTGTCCTTTCTCCCCCTCTTTTCCCAGTGCTCCCTCCTTTCTTTGAATCCCTTCATTGGCTTCCTCTAGTCTGATATTGAGTCAAGATTTTTTACACTGAGGTGTTTCAGTAATTCTAGTAATTATTTTTCTGCTTTTTTCCACATACTTTTATGCATTTCATCATGCTCTGAACTAGTCTGTCTTTTCTGTAACAGAACCCTCACTCAACCAACAAAAAGCTTCCTGTAGAAGTTTCCAATCTTTTCTCTTGTAGAGAAAATTAAATCTTGTAAAAAAAAAGATATTTGGTGATCTAATTTCCATTAGCAGACAAAATAACTTTGATATTCTGGTCATTTCTTCTGAAATAGTACAACAGAATGAAGCATACTTCTTGTTTCTTTTGCCAATGCATTTATGATTTATTATCACAATAGATGTATTCTTTCCTATATAGGCAGCAAAAAGACATTAAAAAATATGTAAAAAAAATTTGAAAAATATGCTACAGGGATTCCAGTGGCATATGTGGTCATCCAGCATGATGGTCCAGGTGTGCTCTCCCAGAAGCGTGGAAATTGCTTATTGCAACAAGTTGGAACATTGTAATTGCAGAGATTCCTGAAAACCCTTCTGTTACTGGGCTAGCTGGGCATTTGCTCTGCTAGAGTTGCTATGTTCCCCACAGTTCTGATGTCCCTGTAACTTAGTGGGATAACTACTAAAGCTTTCTGATACTGTCTATACCCTTTGTGGTTTTCCTCCCTTACACAAAACCCTTCCCTTGCTTTACAAGGACTCACTTTGTGAACGATCATGGACTAGGATCTCATCTTACTTGTCTTGAAAACTTCCCAGCACTTTTTAAGGAAACACCTAACATTCTGATTATTAATAATAAGAAACATGATATTATGATGAGAGCAGCAGAACTGCTGCTGGCAGAATTATTTGCAATCCTAATATCACACATACAATGTGCTGTCCTGAACCTCTGTCCCTCCAGGTAATATCAGCTGGGGGGTTGTTTTGATTTTCCTTTTCCAATTCCGCTGCAGGCAGTTTTCTTTGCAGCTTCCATCCATTAATCTCAAAGTACTTTTACACAGAGGAATTAATTAAGTCTTACACACAAGAATTAATTAAGACAGTAGAAGGCAGGTTTTATCATCTCCCTGTTGCACAGGGGGAACTGAGGTGAAGAAAGAGTTGCCAATTCTTTCATAGAGCTGGGAATATATTTGGGCATGTATCATATCTTCTCAATTCAGTGTATAACAATATCCTTTCTCACTTTACAATGTGAGGTGAATAATCCAGTTTACCAAGTAAAATACCACTGACACACAGTCCTGTTCTTCAAAATGGAAACACTTCTCTCAGGCAAATACATTGGCCAGTCGAATTTCCAAACACATCCTTCTTTCTTATTTCAGACAGAAAGAAGCACACGGCATGAAAAGCAAACTACTGTAACTCCTGTGGGATCTGATAACATTTATACTCTGCTAAAGAATTGCCCCAATACCTGAAATCTGTAACCTTATCATCCTGTTTTAACAGACTCTCCCCTTTTCTCAGCATTCATATGTATACTTCTGTTTGATCAAGAAGGAAATAGAAACCTAATGACTTAGGATTTTTATCTACAGTTCCTAAAACCTTTGCAGAGCTGACGCTGTGCAATCCTGCTTCTGCAATACAGCAGTGCCACCTTCAGACCATGTGAAATAGGGCTTTTTCACAAGCCTCCATAAGAAAGCTGCAGTGATTTTTCTTTTCCTCCATACAAGTCCTGCTGAAGTACATGTAGAACCTGAGCAGAACCTGCACATTCACATACCAAAGCACAAATGTTCACTGGGAACAGTGGTCCTTTATTTTCATAAATAAACATTAATAAAGAGCAATCAAATACACTCTTTAAAACTTGGCATGAGAATCTCAGTGTAGTCCCCTGCCACTGCCCGAGCAGCTCCCATTGGGTAGAGCAGCACATCAGCTGAGACCAGCTCCTGCCCTCCACCTTAACATCATTTGCCAACTGCTCCTGGGTACATTAGGTCCCTCATCATTTTAAAACTAAGCCGTTTGCATTTTTAGTTAGAACGAGTTCTGAAAAAAAGTTAAAATTCTTCTCAAATTAAAGAATAGGCCTCTGGTATTTTGAATAAAAAATTATTAGTGATATTAGTTCAAATTACACATATTGGACTGAAGATTATGAAATCAACACCGGCTTGAAAATCAAGATGGGAATTAATTACTTGAATTAATTTCTTTGACTTTGTCCTACAGTATAGTTGAGAGAATAAAGAAGGCAGAAAGCACTACTCACCCACTGTCATACCATCCATGTAACGCTTGATGATATCAAAGGAATCTCTTAAATTTCCTTCTGTAATGTCAAATATGATATCAGCCTGGTTGGCCGGATATGTAGGTGTGATGGCACGAAGAAAAATAATCTCTGCAAATAAAGAGTATCATAGAATGCACTAACAAGTATTTGAAAACATCACTGAAGAATCTGACAGAATTTGATCCAAAATGACTTGTCCTCAAAGTTGGTGGAGGTCATCCCCTTCCCTTACCACTCCCAGTTTGTCCTTTAAAATGGAAAGGCAGAAGATCAAAGGGAACCGAGGATTTGGACAGATTTATTGTCTGCTCCTATTTCCACCATTCAAGGGCCCTGAAGCCAAAACACTCTTACTTTTAAAATCCAAAAAGGCAGCTCTTAGGAAGCCAATCAGATTTTCAGCATGTACCCAAAGAGTACAACACCAAGAATCCACAGGCTGGGCTGAGGAAGGGACCAAACAGATAAACCTCTTCACTCTGATTCCCCTAGGCAGTTATACAAAGCATTGCCATTACAAATTAGAGTCCTTTGGAGTACTGGAGGAGGTGTTTAGGTTTAAAAATAAAAGTGAGACTATTTTCAGGTCCCTTGTAATTATTACTCTCATTATTATCCTCACTCTACAGATCATGAAACTAGACCTTGGAGCTGTAAGAATTCACCTGAGGGTATGCACTGAATTACAGTTTATATCTTCTGGGCTTCAGTAGTAATCTCAGATCACTAGGTCTCATCTCTTTTTATTAAAATGTGAGGATGGACTAATGAGCTTTGGGAAGCATCCTGGGCCAAATCCTTAGCTCTGCTGCCAGTACACCTGGTGAAGCTGAAGGGGTGTGTATGGGAGCAGAAGTGGCCATGGGGCATTCCTCCATTCCCTGTGAAGCAGGGCCAGCCAAGGCCTGAAATAGGCCTGACAGAACCTACAGGAGCTCTACATCAATGATTAAATTGTTCCTGTCTGGGCAAGGATTGGGATGTCTCTTTCCCCACTCCTGCCTGGTGCAGAGGGTAAGAATCAGCTTTGACTTTCATTTAGGACAATCTTCTGAAACAGCAAGGCTGAGACTCTGGGTACATCAGAAATGGGGATTTAGGGCCTTTAGAAACCCCTCCAAAATAACCTCTCTTACCTCCATGCCCTTCTCTCTGTGTCTGTGCCACTCAGTAAGGTGCTGAGAGCAGCAGGGCTGCAGGCAGTCATCCCACTGAGGGATGCATTGTCAGAAAATTCATACAAATGGCAAAGAGCAAAACCTGGCTCTGGTTCTGTAAGTTTTTAGTTTTTATGTGAACTAAGAAAGTGAGTGTGATCCTTATGAAACTGTAGGACTTAAAAACTGACAGGTACTGCAGAGGACAGCCACTCACTTGGGTGCTTTTTGAAATTAATCTCTTAAAAATTTTCTGCCTAGTCCTTGGAATTTCCCTTCCTTTAATGTATAACAAACAACGCTTTGTTCATGGGTCAAAAATCAGCCAATCACAGATCATATACTCAATATAATGTATTTTGTTATTAGTGTCTGCATGTAAGGTTTGTATTCTTGGAACAAGTCAGTAGCAAACAACTGGTCATAGACAGATGAGAGAAATACATTGAGTACCTTTATCCTACAGCTAAACGTACAAACAAAGAAAAAAAATGTCATGGGACATATGACTATTTTGTGAGTAAATGTGGTACATGAGAATTCAGAATCAGTATTTCCTTAGACTGGGAAGCAGTATGAGTTAGAGCTCAGAATCACTTTTTTTCCTCCATAAAATCAAAACTCCTGGATATCCAAGGTTTTAATTAAATGAATAGTACACTATAATTTGGAGCTGTGCAAACATTTACTGCACTGGTAGCAAGTCTGGCTTTAGGCAAGGATTTCCGGTGGAGGTTTTATATGTTGTAGTCTATTAAATGGAACAAGGAGCAAACCACTTACCTTCAGGTCTTGTAAATTCTCTGAACGTGGGCAGTGAAATGACAGTGTGGGAAATTGTGTGGACTGGATCCAGCAGACAGCTGACATCATTTGGTCGACAAGACTTAAGGCAACGGATGGTATCTGTCTTTTCTAGTCTGACACTAAGAGAAACCAAAAAGAGACACATATATAGACTGAATATTAAATACTTTGTGTTTTGCAATCTAGGGAGCTAGAAACTGTAGTTGATATACGTGTTGATTCTTCACCTCAAAAACTTAGACAAATGCATATCATCAGAACTTCAGGACCCCTGAAGAACTTGGTTTGGCTCAGAGTTGCAGTCAAAAACCCCTCAAACCCAGTTCTTCAAGCCCAGCATGTGAAAACAATGAGAACTGTAGTGCCTAAGATGCCATGTAATGTCCCTTTCCAAGAACAAGCTGTACCAAACAAGGAGACCCACACCCTCAGCTGACCTGGTCTCAGCAATTTCAGTGGAGCTGCATTTACTTGCACAAGCCTTTTTTACTCAGTCATATAAAGCAAACAGAATTGTTTTCATTTTAAAAATCTGGCATAAATATGTAAAGGGCCAACTTTCACAATTTTCAGTGTAGCAAGGGCCTGAAGACCCTCTTTTAAGTCTTTTTTTGACACCCTCCCTTTCTATCTGAGAGAACTGAGAAAACAGAGAGGAATGGAAACTAGGGGAGGAAGAAAGTTAACAACATTATTTAAAACCTCAAAGGCTGAATTCTGAGTTTGGGGAAATGGTAAGGATCATTTCATATTCCATCTCAACCAGCTGCTCATTCAGCCTTGAAAGTCTATTAAAAGTTAAATGACATCTCACCCTTGTCCGCTAGAGTGAATTTACAGTTCAAGAACTTCACACAATGTCCACTCTGTGTTCATGAGACATGAAAGGGCTGTGCTGGGACTTAAAATGTGACTAAGCCCCACAAATGATCTTGACTTTGGCCTGCCTATTTCTACATATTTCTAAGTGGGGAAAGAAAATAGTGCAGTGTCAGAGGGAGAGAATTAAAAGATTAAAAATGAGAAAAAATTACTAAGTAAAAGGGAAACAAAAAAAAGGGGATGATTTAGTTTGTTAGATACCTCTAAAAACAAATGGTTCTTGCTCCTTTCAAAATGTGTTATCCCAGTCCAAACCTAAAAACCATCTTTTTTCAGATGTTCAAAGGGACTTAATGGGTCTATAATAATCATTGTATCAGTAACTTCTTATTACATACTCCCCACTTCTGCTCATCAAAGAAAATTAAGCCAAACATGTGGATACTGAATGAAGCTAAAATAAGGGGAAAGCACAAATCAACATCAAGGAACTCATGCTTCAACAGATGTGAACTGGCACAGTCCACGGGGAGGCAACAGAGCTGAGTGAAAAAACACCAGCTGAGCCTGTACTTGAGGCTTTGAGACTGGCCAGGAGATACAGGCCAGAGGAGACCTTTTACTTCCCAACATTATCTGTGTGAAAAATCTTGTAATTTCCCAGACACCTCATACAGAAGAGAGTAGAGCTTTCTGCCAAAATGCCTCATGATGGTCAATAAACTAATTCTGGATATATGGAGACAAGTCTTACCTACAACAAGAGATTAAATTCCCTTATTTCAAACCTTCAGCTGACAAATTAGGAAAGAACTTCCAGGTGGCTGATCCCCATGTTTGTGAAATAAGGATGAGCTAAATTACATAGTCTAGTTCCAGTGTAAAGTAGTCGATTTCAAAACATGTAACAAATAAGACTGAGGCAAAACAAACATCATTCCGGTTTGTTTCCCTCTCTCCCTTTTACTTTCCTCACTGTGTAGGGAGGAGTTTAATAGACATTTATGTATGTACAGCCATATAAAACAACTGCATCTTTCCTCAGAATCCTGCTGGGCTGAGCTTACAATAGCAGAGTCTCACTAGTTTTACTTCCAAAAAGGTGTTTATAAATTCTGAAAAAGTCCTTTTAAAGTTTTTCTCCTTTTCTCCAACAATAATAACTATTGCACCTTCTAAAGGCTTTAGGGACACCAATGAACAGTAGCTTTCATAACTTATTTTGGGACACTATTACTGATGAAGTACTGTTAGAATACATAGAGCATCCTAAATTTCCATAGCTGTATTTAGATAATAGAACTCATATGCAAAAAACATTGTGGTGGGAGTGTCTCAAGTATTCAGTAGTGGTCTGCTTTTGCTTCTTCCTGGGGATAAAAGGGAGCTTTACTCTCAACTTCAGCTGGAACAAAAGACAAATACAGTATTTCTGAAATTCTTAGCCAATAAAACCATCATTTTGTGTAAGAAGAAGTCCTAAGTAAGACTTGCATTCATGATTTTCACATGTGAAATAAACCCTTCTGACATGACTTTGATACACATCAGAGAATCTCAATGGACACAAGTGATTTATGTTAGTTCTCATCTAAACTGAGCTTCCAGATCCATCCAGCTCATAACCACACGTGTGACAGATAAATGTCTACGTCAACTCTATTTCTTTGCGCCTTTTCTCTCTCCTCTTACAAATCCCACTAACTTTCGTTTTTCACTTTTGCATGCTCTGTCCACACTGATAAACTGGAATTTGTTCTTTCATTATACTCACTCTCTAACCTCCTTTTTTTTGCTATCCCTGCTAACTGGCTCATGCTACCATATCCAAAGTGCACTCGATAACACTTTCTTCTCTCATTGCTTCATCTTTTGGACATCTCCAAACTGGAGTAACTTCTTTGACAACTAACATCTATTTCAAATCTGGATATTTGCTATAAATGACAGGCTCTCTTCTCATAATACTTTAGTTTTTCCTTATGCATCATCTTTGCATTTCATCTTCTCATTAGCTAATGTTTTCCTTTTTGCTCATGTTATCCTACAGTGGGGACTGTGACTGACTGAAAAGTTTCTTCCTTGGTGCTGAGAACTTTTTTATTTGAACCTTTCCTTCAAGTTGTCTGCCTCTAGCACAAATTACAGCTTTAGAGCTGGTCCTTCCTCTAGGCATCTTCATTTAAAGAGAAGTTAAGAAACAGGTCAGTTGCTCTGATTATTTCCTGAGTATAATTTTTACTTTCTTCTAGGGTCCTGGTATGATTCCTTTTCATATTCTCTGTTAGATTCAGTCAGAAAGTTCTTTGGACCAGGAGCTGTGATTTCATTTTCATTTGGAAAATATAAATAGCACTATGTAATTACTTAGATGCTCCTGAAAGTCCCAGCGACACTGCAGCATTCAAGCGTCTAACACAGGGGAATGTGAGCTCCGTGCCCTTGAACTCCTTGCTAAATACAATTAATGTGGCAGCATTTTGCAACACTGAGGGCCAAAATCTCAAATTCCCTTCTTTTCCTGCCAAAAAAATATATATTAATGTTTGCAAAAATTAAGTTTATTTTTGAATCTTTATACTACTTCATTATGGCCTCATAATGAACTGGTAGCCAGAGGGCATTTACATATAAGCATCTTCTATGGCAGTAATAAACCCCATTAAGCTCAAGCAGCATGGGCTTGTGCTCTCAGTATTTAAACCTGGGATTCTATGCCCACTGGCAGTTTCTGTCAGCTTTATAAGGATGTGTCAACAGGCTTATTAAACACTGGCATTCCTCATGAGACTTGAACTCCTGTCAGCCAGCTGGGATAAACTTTGCCTTGGGGAACAGGTAATACTCTGGCAGAGTGCTGCGATCATGCCCCGATCCAGGCCTTGGCTTATCATGAGCCTGAGAGCCTGCAGCTTTCAGCTAATGGAGTAATTCCTTGTGTTCAGGTGATTAAGGCTTGTGATCTTGGTTTAGAAGGTTCCCAGTTTCTACCCTTGTACCCTGACTGTGTTGTCAGAACTTACATAGTGAGGTATATTTTCTATAGGTGCATTCACATGGGTTTCCTGTTCTTTTATGGAATGACTGTTCTGCCTGTGTAATGAGCAGCAGAGATAATTGAGCCCAGGGTGGTGCAGAACATTAATTTTTGGATCATACCTCTGGGACTGAGCTTTTAACATTTATCAACACAAGGAGTGTGTGTAATGAATAAATCCTCTTCCAGCTCAGAAAACAAAAGAATCCCAAAGAAATTCCAGTTATATTATCTACATTGTTCTTGACTGCCTAGAAGTAAACAAAGAAAGTTGAAGTAAAAAAAGAAAGATTTGGATATTAGAATTCTGACTCACTTTTCAGGCCACCTATGGTTTGGTTTGATGGTGGTTGTGGGTAAAGTCTTTACTGATCAAAATTAATCAGCTTTAATATGAAAGCTGGAGAGACAAAAGTGTTATGAGACGAATCAAATATATTTTTCAAATGTTCCTGTAGATGGGAATGTTTCAGAATATAGCCTGTGAAACAGAAGGGAGCTCTCTGCTATGCTGTTATGAAGTTGATTGCTGTTCTGCTGTCATTAGTTTTTCCATTCAGCAAAAATTCCACAGAAAACAAGATGAAATATCTCTCAAATATTTTTTAGAGAAGATTATATTTTGTACTATCCTTAGAAATTAGAACTAGGATCTGTACCTGGTGGAAATCAGCATTAGCTCATGGGATACAACAGAGCAATGATAACTAGGACAGCTTGAGAATCTGGCTGCACACTTTTATAGTGACAAGCGCTGGGGCACCTCAGGGGTCCTGAGGGTCCAAGTTATGCTGTTTTAACAGATTTTCAGAAAACGCACACTGTTTGCCCCATAAGTGATGAAATTTTCTGGAGATGTCTCACTTGAGACAGCTCAAAATATGTACCTATTTCCTTTGGCAAATTTAGACCTAAACATATGTAACTGTGTAAGATCAGATGACTCCCATACTGTGTGATGTAAATGAGTAGCTTTCAGTCCCATAATGTTCAGGTAATGAACTCTTAGACACCAGCTTCTGCCTTGTATAATGATGCGGAGTACACAGGAGAATCTCCTAGAATTAAGATGTTCATTTATAGGGGAAAGTGGAAAACTGTAATGATGATGGCAAATAAAATGCAAGTTCAGCATGCAACAGATGAACTAAAATTTTATTACAATTGGGGGGAAAAAGCTACTCTTAGAAGAGAAAGAGTAGCCAATGATGACTGTAAGTTAGGGATCAAAGCTGTGCAGAGACAAAGATAAAAACTTTGGCAATAAATGTGTTGACAGTTCCATGGTGGGAAAGTTGCATTTGAATTGTCAGAAGGAGGTCTCTGGGCTCTGTGATTTGCCGCTGCATAACCAAAAGGCCACTGTGGTTGTTCACTTTTTTTGTGGTGAAAAACCCCTCCTGGTTCCCGCTGATGATGGACAGCTGAATTTTATCCCCAGGGACAGCATTGGAAGGACTCATGCGGAAAATGTCCGTGGGTACTTGAATGTTGGTAGGAAAAGAGAGGTGATAGTAGGTTATTCTCAGAGGCAGGCTCTGGCACTCCTTATTTTCATTACAAGGCAAGCGCTCACAGCGACTGCAAGAAAAGTGAGAACACAAGACAAGAGGAAGATTAGCGCACATTTAGCAAGTGGGAGAGGAGAGCAAGGGCAGTGGGGGTAGGAAAAGATAGGCTGACTTGCATCCCTTATCCTTTCTTCAGCCTGGCATCTCACTCGTATTGCAAAGGGATATGTATTCAATAAGGATGATCAGCCAAGCTCTCCTAGGGAGAGCACATTTTTCCCCTCCAAGTTTTATTGTTTTGCTGGTTGGACACATGTTCAGTAAAGGAGGAGATTTTAAGAGGTTAGGGCGTTGTCTGTGTCCTGCTTGGGATGTCTGGCTATATTTTAAGACTGAGTAAAGTATTCTGAAAACTGTGAATGTCCTAGGAGTTGGTCTCTGAAAACAAACCTTTTCCTGCTAATATGGACAGTGGACAGTATTCCTCTGTACTGTCAGGAGAACCAACCTGTCTCAGTCTAACACCCATCTAGGCAAGCCCTGAAAACAAGATCCAATGGCCTGATGTCTCCAGCATGTGTCCTATACATTCAAACGCCTCTTACACAGTCCTAAGTCACAGGAATGATTCTGGTGAGAGAGGAATTTGCCCTCTGCTCTTGCGTTTCCTTAGCACTGTGCCACAGTGAAAAATTCAGAACACTAGCAAGAGATCACCCATACAGGCTGGCAGGGAACAACAAACCTCTACATTAGCAGTCACAATCTTCATGCATCCTGTTCCTGAGAGGAGTGAACTTTGTCCAGTAAAATATGTTAGACAGCTATGGGCATCTAAGTCACTGTTGTTAACGTGCTGTAGTTTACCAGCACATTAGTGAAGATCTGACATGTGATGGTACCTGGTGGATTTGAGAAGTGTGTAAAGGATTTCATACTAGGTAAGTTTGTATGCATTTCAGATTAAAGATATGCCCAAATCACCACATAGGTATCCAAACAGTCTTTCAGGCAGGTGTGTGGGAGTAAATGTAGACAACAACAATCTCAACTGGATGACGACTGCAAAATTTGGTCATGAGCAGGTTGAGCATTTAGCTCCAAACTTGCCTCGTGCAAAACTACGAATCAATTAAATTATGTGCAAGAGTCTCTCCAGGCAGTATTTTGGTCTGCAGGTTGAAGTTTTGGAACCTAAATAACTTGTTTCTTTACCAAGAAATACTCCAGCATAAAAGCACGGTTTGCTTCTTACCACCTCAAGTAAATCTGAGTGTCCATTTCATTATTTTATTTTGACATAAGTTTGAGGTCCTATCAGGAGTATCTGCTACCAACAAAACTGTGGTTCATAAGCAAGCCCCACTTTGTTGCCAATGCACGGTGATCTGAATTCCAGGAACTTCTCATTATATGCAAAATCAGCACTTTCAAAGAGACTAATTAAAAGCACCCTCAGTTCTTCAATTAATGTGTTACAAGTTTTCTTTTAATGCTACTTGCAAACAAAAGTAGTTCTTTGAAGCAATTCTTTGAAGATTTAAATGCATTCTTAATTTTATTCATGTGTTTAAAGATCATGCACGAGTCCTCACAGGTTGGCCAGCTTATTAGGTGTGGATACTCTTGAAATATTTTCAGGTATGGAGAGTTCTGCATTCTTTTCTGAAATGTCATTAATAACTCCATTAAGGAGAATGACTTGATACTGTGGAAATCATGAGGCTGCTTGGTTTTGCTGAAATCATGGAGCAAGTTGAGACAGTTAATTCCTTAGCTGGAAATGTTTTCTTCAAGTACAACTTCTTAGAAGCATGTACATGCTTATGAGCACTTACACTCTCGTAAAGATGCTCTCCCTTAAAATTTTATAAAAGGAAAATACATTTTAAAATTATGGCCAGAATTTTTTAAGAGAACAAAAAAACAAACTTCCTAGTTTTTGAAGACTTGAAAAAGGACATTCTGCTGATTCAGAAAGTTATTTGTGAAGATAGATGTGCCTGTGGCTAGGAGCTAAAATTATTCAAAATTCATCACCTTTTATCTCATGCTTTGGTGGTATACACTGCATACTGCACTGTAGGTTCAGTTAATGTGCAGTAATTTTTCCATCAAATAACCACAAAGGAGAGAGCAAATATTATTGCTTTCAAGAACCAGAGTTCATTCTAGGGTCGCACACCACAAAGGCAAGAAGCAAAGAGCATTTCAACTCCAGTGTACTCTCTAGACCTTCAGTGGGCGGCAGGAAATCACACGGTGGGGGAATGCAACAAGCTGCTGCTCATGAGGAAGCAGCCCAAGCCCTGGGTGCTGGCCAGCTCTGTGGCTCCTTGGGACAGGTGAGCTGCCTGTAGAGCTCCCATGTCCTGCCACCATGCTGGGAGCCATGGGACACAGTCCAGGGGCCCAGCAGGAAAGGGGCGTGCTGAAGAGGCAGAAAGTGCTACCAGAGAAAACCAGCCCAGAGCCCAGAGGCAGTTGTATATGTCTTTTCAAACCTCTGAAATCAGGTGCACGGGCTACTAAAGTAAGTGTATACTGCTGCTAAATGCTTATTCCTGAATTTAAACCCAGTTATTTTAGCTCACTTACAACTCTGTTCTCTTACGTTTATTTACACAGCTGATATATTGGTTTCAATTACTCCCAGTTTGAATTTCATGTATCAAACACTGATAAAACAAAACTACCAAAACTAGATGGATTCAGTTTATAGATAATAAATACAACATTTTGTAACAGAAAAATTAGGAGAAAAATATTTTGTGCATTCCCTCACGTTAATTTCTGAGCCAGGTTTTCACTTCATTGTGCTCAAAGGATTTGAGTGGTATACAACAATTCCTCATGTAGTGAAGGAAAACAAACTTTTTATTAGCAAGATTTATGGCTTTGTGACTTACTTCCTACAGGGAAACCAACTCAATATGCTGAACGACTAACCAAGTCTTACTAGTGAATTATACACTCACTATACATTCTATGCTGTAGATTTCCAGAGCTGTAACAATTTTCCAGGCCTCATAGGATACATTCCACTACAAAGGCTCTTGCTCATGCTATCATTTTTGTGCACTTCTTTTCAGCAGGTTGCACCACACCATGAAGTCCAAGTGAGCCACCACCATGTCATGCATCTCAACATTGTTGCTAATAATCAGCTGTGCAGGGAAGGTGGTTTTAAACAGACCAGAAGTTAAAGGGAATGAAACCAACTGATGGCTGGTCTTCACAGACAATTCTTAACCAGAGGAGAATCTGGAGCCCCACTTCAGGCAGGAAAACAGGATACAGCAGAGTAGTAGAGAGGATGGACAAGCACTTTGTGTGCTCCTCCTGTCTGGAGCTGGAAAGTCTCTAGGACATTTCAAGCTGTAGAGGAGACAGAACTATCTTCTCTTTGTCCTCAGCACTGAGCCTTTACATCCTATCCTTGTCTCCTTCATCTGTCTTTCCTAATCTAGTTCTTCTTCCTATCCCCTTTCCTAGCTTATGGCCCTTGCTGCTCACTCAAATATTTGGCATTACAACTGTCTACTCAGCCAGTGCCAATCCTCCTCTTGCTCCATTCTCTCCTGGTTGACACTTAGTTCTCTCAGTTTCTACCTCACAGCCCTAGATCTGAAGCACAGATCCTTTCCCTCAGGATCTTTGTGCAGTCATCCCAAATTATTCATTCTTCTGATGGTCCTCATCCAAATCTGAAATAGAATCATAGCATCGCTAAGGATGGAAAATACCTCCAAGACCATCAAGTCCAACCTGTGACCAAGCCCCACCTTGCCACCCAGACCAGTGCACTGAGTGCTATGTCCAGGTGTTCCTTGGACACCTCCAGGAATTAGGACTCCACCGTCTTCCTGGGCAGCCTCTTCCAATGCCTGACCACCATTTCAGTGACAAAATTCTTCCTGATGTCCTCTTGTCCTGTCACTAGTTCCCTGGAATCACTCGCCCTTGACCATAAGCTCCTAACCCCTGTGGTTGTTTTCCCTTTTCTCTCTAGTTTTACCCCATTTTGCCTGCTACCCCTGAAGCATCCTCCAGACTCATTCTCCTCACCTTGACATACCTTCAGATCCTTCCCTCCCTCTATTCAGCTTCCTTATCTGAAAGTATACATTTTCTTCTTACCAAGTTGGCTCTTCTCTCACCCATGCTAGAAACAGCTTGCTTATCTGTGGAGCTGGGGATGTCCAGGCAGGCAGTACCTGGCCCAGGACAGACAGACTGGGCTCCTCTCCTGTGGCTTTATGTGGAGCAGGCTCAGACAGTCTGTGGAGTTGGACCTGCATGTTTCAGACTGCTATGAAGAACAATAAGAAGCTCAGGACCGCTAAATCAGAAACGAACTCTTTGTTTCTGGAAGAAAATGACCTCTCTACTGATAGGGAGAATTAAATTGCAGTGAGGCAGATAGCCAAACACAGATAGCCACTGAGGCTATGAAATCCTTATCATTCAAGGACTTGAAGCAAAAGTTAAATAAAGAACTCTCAGAAATATTCCAGGTACATCTGAGCCTATTTTGGCAAACAGGAGTGGATTAAGTTTACCCATCAAAGTCTTCATTTCCTAAGGTTTATGAAAAAAAAAGGCTGAATGCAATTTTACAAAGTTTGTAATTTCAAAAATTTCAGAGGATTTTGGTAAGGATGACAAAAAGCGCAAAAGCAATTTCCTAACAAATTTCAGATTTCTGTTCCATAACATGAGAGAAAACTGTTAAAATAAATTTTTAAAAAATCATCAAAATCTCTTTTAAACACACAAACCAGCGTGTTCCTCTCTACACTTATTCTTGGAAATAATTGAACTGCTCTGGCTGAAATTTGCCAAAAGTTGAGCCTGAGGCAGACATCTATCATGTAAAATTGCAGCTATTTGTTACATTTTTGCAAAATTTTAAGGAGTTAAAAAACAGGTTCTAATAATGATAAGCACCAGGCATGCAGACATGTCTAGAAAATACAAATAGTTCCCCATTTGGCTCAACACAACATACGTCTGACATGTTGCCACAATCGCTTCTTTATCTTTTCTACTATTTTTCTTGGCTTAAATATTACAAATGTTAGAATTCAGTACCATATAAAGAGAAGTTAATTGTTATGCAATTTCAAAACAAAAACTTTGGCAAGGCAGTGCAGCAACTTAAGTTCTATTATGAGGAGCAGTAGATCCTATCTATACTGGGAAAAATACCAAGCCTATAGACTGGTCAATGAAAAACAAAAAGTAGAATTTAAGTAAAAGAGATAAGGCCTTCAATAAAATTATTGCCATTAAGATCAGACCAGGCAAGGCATTTTGCTGTCTTCGGGGAAGATAACACAGACTGTTTCCTCCTGGAGCTCAGAGTATCTAAACAGTATCCTAAGCTTTCAGCCCATAGCCTGGGATGATACTGAAATTACTTCACCTGATGGCAATTGCCACTGACATTGCCACCATGCAAAACCCTCTGCTTTAAAGGTAGTGGGTAAAGAAGCTTCTGGATCACTGAGTGCTGTTGCCTGCACCTAAGGATTTTAAGGAAAAATAAGAATAAAAGAACTTGGATTTACAGGACTGAGGCCTATTAAATTATAGCTATTCCAAAGAAAATAATGGGGAAGAGGGTAATAAAATCTCCTGAGGTGCCAACTTGATGGAAATGGAAAATATGTCATCTTTCTTGCTATGTGCCAAGCTGGTGAAACTGGAATGTGTTTTGAATAAAAAGGAGAGAAAAATGGTATCTGTACTAGATGTAATGTTATAAGAAGACAACTACTTTGATTTTAGAGCCTGGGTGAAAAAACATTTTAATGCCATTATCACACAGAATGTAACAAAGGTATGCTGGCTATCAGTCCTGCTGGGTTACGTAAGCAAAACTAAATTAGTCAAGGAGATGTAAGGTATTTTGGATGTAAAAAGGGTGCTAGAGAGTTGTCTTATGAAACTGCTCCCCAGTGAGTACCAGGTAATCCCACCCATAAACTCTGATTCCGGCATATTGGTATAACATTTGTATCCCAGCTAAGTATGAGAGCACCTGAGGAACCCACTGGTCTTCGTCAATGATAATAATGAACTCACATTCTCTTTGCTTTATGCAAACGTGTTTTCAACAATACATTTAGTAACTGTCTGTAGCTGTTGAGAGGAGAAAACCTAATAAATCCAACAAGATAATAACTTAAGAAATTAAAGTAATTAGAATTTTACTGAGCAGCTGCAGGGTTTGTGTCTGACTCATAGCCTAATTATAGTTCAAGCACATCAGAAGGATGTTGCCCTAGAAGTAGGTCTGAGTTAGGCAGAGAAAGCCATTACAGAGCCAAACAACCCAGACACAGAAAAACAATTCAGACATTCTACTGCTTTCCCAAAAGATCCTATATAGCTCAAATAACCATTAAACTCGAATACAGATAAGAGAGAAGATGAAATGGAATGTGTGTGTACAATATGTATTTTATAAATTGAACTCTGCAATGCAGGAATGTCCATAAGAGTAGAAATCTGCTAATTCTGCCTAGTGGCCTATTGCACATTGCACTTTTTTTTAAAATTGGGATACAAATGAACAAATAAAGAGAAAATCAGCATCATGAGGTGCTGATTCGTCATTGATGTGACAAATGCAATTTAAAATTTAATTCCTATTACCCTTCCCAGAACACAGGCGTATTTTATAAATAGCTGGGTTTGTATCATGAACTTCCTCTCCAGAATTCTGATCAAATAACTCTGCTGTGCCCTCTTCTATGGCATTTCAAAGGCTAAGGCTTAAATGCAAACTAACTAATCCCCAAAAAATCCCTGGGATGAAGGTCAGTGTTGGCTTCATTCTACGGAGGAGTCACAGAATACTCAGTTCTGTCTAACAGATGGTGTCTGAAGTCCCAACACTGACTGGGAAAAGCAATAGTGGGCTGGTAACAAATGTGATTTGTCAGCTTTCCTCCCTGGCTGGTGGAACACACACTTACCTGAGTACAGGGCACGCGGCGGGAACATGAAGCAGCCTTTGAAAGAATTGCTGGAGTACAGGGTAGCCAGAAAGCCACAGGGCGGAAGGCAAAGCATCACCTTCATCAGCCATAAACTCCAGCCACACAACTGAGAGTTTGCAACAACTTCTTCACTCTGCTGGCACCATTTGATGGGTATAAAAGAGCTGCCAGCTGCTCCTCCTCCCAGAGCTGTCTCCTGTCTTCTACATCAGAATGCACAGACTGTCTCTGAGCTAGGTTAGAGACACAATTATGAGCTGCAGCTAACATACCACCCTTTCTAGGATTCCCAGGTTTTCTAATACAGGTGAAAACTGGGTATAAATTGAAAGAGGGGAAATTTATGTAAGATATTAGGAAGAAATTTTTTACTATGGGGGTGGTGAGACACTGGAACAGGTTGCCCAGGGAGGTGAATGCCCCAACTTTGGCAGTGCTCAAGGCCGGGTTGGATATGGCCTTGAGCAAACTGGTCTAGTGGGACATGTCCCTGCACATGGCAGAGAGGGTTGAGGCTAGATGATCTTTAAACTCCTTTCTAACCCCTTAATATTCTATGATTCAATTAAATGGTACTAAAAATAAGACATTCTTGCAATGCTTTGCAATAGCACCGGTGAGAATTCAGAGAGGGAGTTAAAAGAACCCTTTGGCTGAAGTGTGAAAGTAAGGAAAGGCTATGTATGATTCTGAAACAAAAGCCAAGGATTTCAAAGCTGCATGTAGCCCTCCTATCAGGCTGCCTGCAAGGGAGCCAGACAGAGAGTATCTGCTTATGGCTCTGGGGATCATTATGGTGCAAACCACCGACACACAGCATTTTTTAAGGGAGTATCTTTCTTAGAAAGAGGAGCATGAGAAAGAGACCAGACCTGTGCGTGCAAAACACAGGGTAGGCCTGCCAACACAAGACATACTTGCTAGAAACTGCTCTGTGTTCAGTCAGCCAGTGGCATGGCATTAAGGAGATCATGTCACCAAAAAACTGTTTGACCTTTAGAAAGAAGGTACTTACGTATCTCCTGACTTGCGGTAATTCTCCGGACATTCCAAAGACAGGCAGCGAAAGCCACCCTGGATGTTAAAGCAGGTCTCATTGAAAGAGCAGTTGTGGCTTTCTGCAACACACTCATCGATATCTGCCAAATGGAAACAGGGGAGTGGATTAAACACATACTTTTCCTCTATTTGTAGTTGCTAGACAATGACAGTATCCTATTAGACACTACAGAACATGGGGGGCGATTAAACATTACTGCAGGGTTGCAAGGGGAGGACAGAAGAACAAAAAAGGAGAATACTAACCCAATCAACTGGCAAGAAGAAGCAAAGGAAGAGCAGCAGTGCCACTAAGTGGACAAGACTTAAATATTTGCTGACATGTTTACAGTAGGATATTTCCCTTTTAATGGCTAAACTAATTCATAGCATTTCACCATTGGAATCTTCATCATAAGAATTTTTTATTATTATTTATTAATGTTTTTAAAAGTCTTTTCTACTGAATTATTTTATAACTGAAATTTCCTGTATATTTACTATAAAAGACTGGTTTCTCCAGATGTCTAGCTGAAGTCTACTCCTTTACCTGTAATGTCATATGAAAGGCATTTTATAAATAGAAAAACTGCTAAAACTTGTCAGAAGTCCACAATCCAGTGAGTTCTCCCTGCAGTTATCGAACTCACCTTGGCAGTTGCGTGCATTGGGTGCCAGCCTGTACCCAGTGGAGGGACAAGTACATTGAAAGCTCCCAGGAATATTAATACATCGAAAGGAACAGATATGTCCTCCAGTAGGCAAAGCACATTCATCAATATCTGCAAGAAAAAAACACCACTAATTTACTATGTGTTCATGACATTCAACCCAGTGCACATGTACAGTGCTCCTGCTGTTAGCTTCAAACACAATTTGATGATTCTAATTTCTGGGCAATGAAGAATATCATCTGTTGCGGTGTGCTCTGGCCAGTTTTGGTCTATGTCATGGCCAGGCTCTGCTATGTCCCCTTCCAACTCTCAGTATCGGTTCTCCCCACCTTGGAGAGCTCTGTATTGTGTAATCCTATACAAAGCCTGCCAAATTCTAACCTAGCTCTTCTCCCCTATTGGATGTTGTACCCTCCCCCCGCCCCCTCGTGTCTGTATTTTTGTATCTGTAACACGCTGTGCCAGTGCTTCCCCCAGCACAACCCTAGGGCTGAATAAACCATCTGGGAAAGCCCTTCCGCCTTGTCTCTCCTTCTTCGGCATGCCTGGACCACCGGTGGACTAGGTGAACTCCTTCAGGAACTTCGCCAGCCCACCCAAGCCTTGGAGCAGCCCTGACAGACCCTGAAACCACGGACGGACACTCGGTGCTCCCATGGAACACACCGCAGCAATAATTAGATAGGTGTGGCTCTAGCCAATAACATCTAAATAGCCAAGATTTTTAGAAATAAATTGAACTCTGAAGAAAATTAAAAGCTATATGAGAGCCCTAGAGACAAAGTAACAGACAACAGCAAGCACTTCAATGTGACGTGTATTGTAGTGCTTTATAAAAGGGAGGGAGAGGAATAGTTTTATCCTTGTTTTTACAAACAGGAAATCATAATTAGGTGTTCTGCCCAAGGCCTCACTGTTTAGTAAGTCCTGAAGACCTAAGTCCAAATTCAGGATCTTGTCCACAAGGTCACACCCATACCCTCCTTGTATTTGAGAACACATTAGTTCAGAACCAGCCACAAAAAGACAATATGTAAAATGCTACCTAGTAATATCATATATTACATATGTAACGTATAAATATGCTCATGTCTCCACTTGCTGAAGACTGAAAATTCTGGTAATTCCTCAGGAAAAAACCAAATTTCTGTCAATTTACAAAAGTATGCCAAGCTACAATTGAGTGTAAACAGCAAAACTTACACCACATACACAGAGAGATGCTTCTAGAAAAAGAACATGGGTGGGATACCGTCATTAAATACAGTTTCACATGAAAATACCAAAGAGACTCAAATGTTAAAATGAAAAAATTACATGGAATTGTTCATGTTTGTTACAGTAACAATAAGAAATGCCCAGCCTCTCTCTCTCTGCAACCCTACAGAGCTCACCTTCACACGAAACGCCATCAATGTCACTGAGCTGGAATCCACGGCGGCAATAGCACTGGTAGGAGCCATACACATTCGCGCACTCTTGACTACAGGGGTTGCTCTCACACTCATTCAAATCTGAAATGCAAAGTTATATACCTGAACCCCAAATTTCTTGCTATATTCATCATTCCTAACACTGGAATAAGAAAAACTTTGGAAGGTAGTTTTTTTTAATTAAAAAAGGATGGCACACATATCACTAAGTAACCTGGAAATAGGGGACTCTGAGTGTGTTACTCTTAACAGGGTCTGGCAGTATAGGTTAATTTGCACTGTGCTATTATTTCCTACTGTGTTTCAAAGTGTGAGACTGGGAAGGAATCTTTAGGCCAACACTTATATTTTTGTGTCTGGGTATCAGGAGGCTGGTTTTGAAGGTTTTTAATCTGATTGAGTTGAATCACCCTTCAAAGTGCAGCAAATGCAGACCCATACACCTCTGCATCAAGAATCACATAACCATTCAGGTTGGAAAATACCTCCAAGGCCATCAAGTCCAACCTGTGACCAAGCCCCACCTTGCCACCCAGACCAGTGCACTGAGTGCCATGTCCAGGTGTTCCTTGGACACCTCCAGGAATTAGGACTCCACCATCTCCCTGGGCAGCCCCTTCCAACGCCTGACCACCATTTCAGTGACAAAATTCTTCCTGATGTCCAGCCTGAACCTTCCCTGGTGCAGCTTGAGGCTCTGTCCTCTTGTCCTGTCAAATGATCCAGTCTAAGGGCGATATAGTCAAACTGTGGGCTATAGAGGCCTCAACTAAGGATAGCAGCATTCATGCAATCAAAGAAACTGCACTATGATGATTTCTCATGTTGTTCCAGTGCAGTCTTGCAAGATAAAATTAAAAACAGCTAAAAGAACAATGATGTCTCTCTCACATGCCGTTAACCAAAGCACTGACGTACCTTCACATGATCTACCATCAGCTGAAAGTTTGAATCCCATGGTACAAGTGCAGTAGTAGGAACCAGGCGTATTTTCACACTTATGAGCACAGAGGCGGCCTGGGTAGCGTCTGCATTCATTGATATCTGCAATGACAAACACACAGAGAGGTCTGTGAATTGGCAGGGTGACTGCAGTACCAGTCTGGACAAGACTGTGGTTATAAAAGTTTGATTGTTATTTTCCAGATTTAAATTGCATACTAGAGAGAGAAATCCTCAAAATGCCCATTTAGAAGCACCCCAGAGTATAAGTGGAATAGATCTATACAGAAAAAAGTTGCTTTGATCTTCCAAAGGAATCTTTAGCTGTAGATGCGTATAAAAATATCACAGAAAACAATTACACATACTCTTATAACCTTACCATTTAACAGGGTAGCAGATAACATGTTGACAATACTAATACAGCTTCTTTTGAAGTTTCAGCAGTTCTTTAATATGGTTTTAGATTCATTCAAATACAGCAGTCAGTTTTATATTCAGATGACAGAAGGTATGCAGAGAGCAACAACATTCTTTACACAGGATCATTTTGTAAGTGCCATGGCTGCACATATTTAGGTTGTTAGGTGCAACTTACCAATACATGTCCTACTGATGACATCAAAAGTATAGCCAGTTTTGCACTCACAGCGGTAATTGCCTGGGGCATTAATACAAATGTGTCCTTCTCCACAGGGCTGGTTAGGGGATGAGCACTCATCCACATCTAAAACAAAAAGTGATTGGAAGTAACTTCTGAGTATGCAAGTTGAGAGAAGACCAACAGGTTCATGTATTTCTTTGTCCCCTGGTGGTTTTAAAGTGTTTTGAAACAGAAAACAAGACATTATCATGTCTCGGCTTTTACAAGAAGATCAGAGTCACAAATCCAAACTATTTGTACCAAAGCAGGTTAGCTCTAAGGTGTTGATGGGCTTGGGAGGAAAACGATGAAGTAATCAGGCAATCTTTGGAGGAATTCAGGTGCAAAATTGTTTTATTATGCATACTCAATACTTGTGGATCAGGTCTTCATCTAGTGTAAGATGTCTGATATCCACAGTGATCAGCAGTGCTTTGATAAGCCACTTAAAAAAAATTGAAAACGCATACAAAAAAGCCTCTTTGCAAAAACCACCTGAGTTAAAAGCCAGCCAAATGCATCTATGTCTTTCAGTGTTACTCAGATGGCTTCTGTGAGGCATTAAGTTGACATTGTGTTATATCTCTGTACTAAGGAGATTTGGGACCATACAGCACTGTTCCACTTGACACGGTCACAGCCAATGGCATTTATGGGGGCTGATAATCATTACTCCTCTTCTCAAAATATAGGGTTTCATGAGTTATATGAAGGACAGAGGGTGGATGCTTGTCATTCTTCACTTGCTGGGACTGCCATGAGGGAAAGAACAGATCAAGAATTGACTGTGGGAATGAGAAAAACCCGGGCAAAGTGCAAGAAACTGGTAAACATAAATTATAGATGTGAGTTATTTTCTTAAAACTTCTTTTTCTTCCCAACTGTCACTCACCTACGCATCTTGTTCCATCCTCGTTGAGATGGTAACCTCGGCCACAGCTGGGTGAGATTCGCTGGCAGGTAAAGGAGCCATCAGTGTTAATACAGACCTGTCCAGCTGGGCACGGCATGTTGGTACTCAGGCACTCGTTGATATCTGCAAGAGCACAAGTCAATGTAACTGTTTCCAGTCTCAAGAGGTTTAAGGTAAGATGCTCTCATTAGGTAACCCTTCAGAGAAAAGTTCTGCCCATGGGACTATTCATTATATTTAGCTTCACTGATACAATGCTTCCAGAGTGAAGACTGGGGAGGTATAAAAGCCATAGAACCCACTTAAAAGCTGTGTGAATTTGGTATAGAACTTGTATTTGTTTCAAAGCCTTTAAAAGTCTCCCCTAAACATACAAAGAGCTGATCAACAATTCAGTTCACCAGCTCAACCAGTTCTGCTTCAGTCTGTGGGTTCTGATCTAGCTCTTAGTTTCCACATGACGATCCCAAATCCAAAAACAAAATGCCCTCAACTCCACATACGGCAGCCTTTGATTTCCAGTGTGTTAAAGTTAGGCTGTGAAATTGTTTTGGTAAATATTCTGAGCAAATGCATTTTACAGGCCGTAACTGTTGCTGCTGCAAATTGATGTGGCTTTACTGATGTCCATGACAGCAAGTTAACCACAAGCTGCCATGGACCTGGTGCTACCTGTGGCAGACATGCTGTACACAGGCACTGGCGCCCCTCATTTTAAAGGCTGCAATTTTGTTTTCAGTCTGTTTCCAGTGTCAGATTTCAACACTACAGGGTATGATATGGTCAGGAGAATGAGGGACTGATAATGAGTGTAACTTGGCAGCTGCTGCTGCTCGGCCAGTTCCACAAATCCAAGACTTGTTACACCGATGGGGGAATTCAAAGTTCAGTTGAGACTTGAAAATAATACTCAATGGAAAAACTGATAGATTTGTAGGTCACATTAGACTAATCCATATAGAGTCTGCTGGAAAACAGTAATTCTAATGTAGAAGATTATAATTCTGGTTTTTGGGAGTCTTGGAAACAGGGCATTGGCCTGACAAGACTGTCTTCAGTTTTTAAAGTAAAACTCCTTTCCACAGTTTGTTATAACTGTCCCATCATTTTCATACACAGTAAGATTCTTGTAGGTCTGGAAAGACCTACATGGCTGTAAAACCAAGCAGACTGATATCAAAGGGTGTTGCAGAGGATGTAATAATTACAGCTTTCTACACTAAGCTTTGGCTAAAACCTTTCGGATAGAGTTAGATAAAATACGTCACAATTTTTTTACAAATTTTGTTTCAGATAGAACACCCAAAGACTTAAGCAGCTAAGCACCTTAGTTAACCCAATCTCATTAAAAGTAGTGATCTAGAACATAAGTCTTTTATTTAAAAGGCTTTCATCTGTCACTCTTACCTGTGGGACCAAGGAAAGAGCAATGCATACAGATGAAGAATGGCTCGAGCAGCTCAGAACCCACCCAGTGAAATTATGACTTATCTCCCAGGCAACACTTGAGTATTCCCCAAGATAAGAACATGCCTTACCAATACAGTTGCCTAGTGCATCTTGTATAAACCCACTCATACACTGTAGCTTGGGTCGGCAACGGAAAGATCCTGGAGTATTCTGACAGATAAAATCGGGGGGGCAGTTATGAGTACCAGTCTCACATTCGTCAATATCTGGTACATCACAAAAAAAAATTGTTAGCAGGAATTTGACAGGTTTTTTTCATTACATTTAAAACATAAGACATAGTTAAAATCATTACACAGATTAATCCTCAGCATACCTTTCTGGAATTCTGTGATCAAGGATCAATGTGACTTACTACCTCAAAAAAGATCTCAGTTAAACCAGGTAGGTTAAGATTTTTTTACTATTTCATTATTAATATTATATATAGGGGTGTGTCTGTGCGTATTATGCTTTACAAGTTTAGTTCTCACAACTAAATGATTCAAAATTATTATAGAGTACCTAAAGCATCACATTCAGCACTACTCAGCCTTGATTCAGCAGTGTGCTTAGCTTTGATGTCAGGAAGATTTAATTACCCAAGTGCAATTTTAATTTTAACTTTAGATCCAATGTAGACATTGTTAATTTCTTTCATAAGTGAATTAATTGGCCTTGATTCCCATCCATATTAAGGCTTGCAATATCCCTGCATTATCATGCTTTAAAATGCACATAAATGTGACTTCTGCTTACTTTAATATTCAACTCCAGTTCAGAATAAACAATAAATATTTGTGAACAAATTATTGTTCAGATAAAGCAGATAAAGGAGACAACGGCAAATGAGGCTTCACTCACAAATGTAGTCCTGTCCACATAAAAGCACTAAAATTTAATGTTTGCCACCTGGCAATGGGATGAAATCTCCTAAAGCTATCAAAACAGAAACTCTCTAGCAATAGGATATGTCCGCTTTCTCATTCATGCAGTTGATACAACAGTAGCCCTAGAGCTTTGTGGGACTTAAAAAATTACTGTGGACACCATTTTAAGTTTAGGTTGGGGTAATACTGAACTGGATTCAGCAGGGTTCTACATGTAGCACAACTCAGTCATGTTACTTGGCATTTAAAAACCATATATGAATATTATTAATCTTCTATTTTATCACTATTAACATTAATAATTAACATTATTAACATTTCTTACTCAAATAAGGACTTTCTAACATTAGTGGGATGCATAATTTACTATCTGTACTACTTTTTCTCCAACAGAGAAAGACGTTAATACTTGTCAGTAAGCTATTTTTTGGCTAATTCTGATGTCATTCAAACCAAAAGAAATGTTATTTCAAAGGGATAGCAGTTACACCATGATACTTCTAAAAACATTGCCTGATGTTCTGCAGGTTTTGCATTGGAGTTCATTCATCAGCTTTTTTATTCAATCTATTTATTATTCATCACTGATCAGTTCCTACAGTAAAACCTTACCTAAAATTTTGGTTGAGTTAATTTACTCAGTGGAATGAAATGAGTTTATTTATAAACCATTCTAAGTTTGGGGGGAATAGACTTTCTCATAGTGAAAACCAATTCCACATCAACTGGAGTTTGCAACTAATTCATATCTCTGTAAAGGCAGCATGTCAGGTGAAGTTATGGATGCACATAACAGCATTATTTAAGCTAGATGTAATTTGAAATAAGTATTTTTTTTATAAGAAAGACTGTTACCTTTGTGTTCAAACACAGCTAGTGAAGAACAGTGTTTTTAGCCCCTTTTACATTTTTAAATCCCTAGAAATGCTGTGATTAAGAAATTAATCCCTTTGTAACAAATTAAACCTCCTAAGGATAAAAGCTTGTTTTCTTTTTCTAAAGATGCATCTACCTTCACATTTTCAAACTGAACCATCTGGTTGCTCCACTTGCCACACTTTGTTTCACACTCCAGAATGTGCAAACTTGATTAATGCAGGTGCAACTAAATCATTAGATATGCTCCAAGAGCACGACTTAGGTACTCCACTCACTAATGAGCAATCAGTTCCTCAGACCAGACTGGAGCTAGCCAGAAATAATCTCCAGGAAACTGTGTATAAGTGTGAGTGCTGGGCCTTCGTAATCACCTGTTTTAGTCCCCAGACCAGCTTCTAAACGTGCAACACAAACTGCCAGTGTAAAATACAGTTATCTCTCCTGGAAGTCTTTGCAGCAGCCCTCAGTTGCCTGATCTGCTATCAGGTGGAAAAACTGCCGTCCTTGAAGTGTATGTGTCTCAGTTACACGTGTATTTATTAATAACAAAAGAGCATGACATAATGATGAGCTTAGTTTTTAACTTAAGCCTGGAAGATTCTAGTTTCTCTGCACAGGACATACCTTTGCAACGACTGTCATCTGTTAGTTCATAACCAGTTCCGCAGCTCGTGTCCCGCTGACAGCGGAAGGATCCTAATGTATTGACACAGGTTTGTCCAATCCCACAGTTGTGTGTCCCAGTGATACATTCATTAATATCTACAATATGCAAAATTATTTTAAAATAAATAAGAGAGTAAATAAGAAGCATGAAGTCCCTGGGAAGAGATAAGGTCAAAGGCTAGCTGTGGGCACACATACAACCAGGCATTACTCAGAGCATCAGAATACAAAAGTGTGGATTCGGCCTCACACTCACACCCCACCACACAGCTGTTCCCAGGGTGTGAGCCAGCAAAGACATTTGGACCCTGTTGGTACCACGACTTGCTGATTCACTGTACTTAAGAGGAGGAAGGTTAACTAAGTGAGAGCAAAGAGCCAGCACCATCTGATTAAGTCCAGTAGCAGATGATGTCTCCAGACATGTCTAAAGTTGTTACAGCTAGGATATGTAGACATGGTCTGCTGGTGGAGTTGGCAGTGTTTGGTTTACGTTGGACTCAGTGTTCTTAAGGGTCTTTTCCAACCTCAATGATTTCATGGTCAGATTATAGTGTATATGAATGAGGCAAATTTTCAGAAATCCTTGCCTTGCTCTGCATCCTACCAACATATGGTTGAGGGATTCTCTGAGCCAATTTACAACTTTCTACTTTATGGCTACTGATTGACATTTCCTTTGTGAATTTTTTTTATTTTAACTTTGAATGCATATGAAAATCTGACATCCATGTGTATCAAATGTAAAAGCTCTTCTTTTTTACATATCCAGCTAGGTTAGTGTTAATCTGACCAATCATCAATACTTATTTTATATTCTGAAGTTTGTACATGAGCTACTTAGACTCCATTTTCAGTCACTGACAAAAAAAGGCACTCTTGATCAAGAACACTGAACTTGAATAGCTATGCAGGATGGGCAAGGTGAACTGTGCCCTGGAAGGGCCCATATCCCTCAGCAACAAGGAGCCTGGGCTTACTAGCTCAGAACCAATTGTCACATTGCATGTGCCTGAAGTCAAATGCAACCTCTATCCCAGCCCGTTTCATTTGATGTCACAGAATAGAATACGCTGAGTTGGAAGGCACCCACAGGGATCATCGAGTCCGACCCCTGGTCCTGCACAGACACCCCAACAATCCCCCCCTGTGCATCCCTGAGAGCGTTGTCCAAATGCTCCTGGCGCTCTGGCAGCCTTGGGGCTGTGACCATTTCCTGGGGAGCCTGTTCAGTGCCCAGCCACCCTCTGGGGGAAGAACCAGTTCTTCTGTGAGAAACTAATAATCCTTCCTTGACAATTCCCATGCCACTCATGGAATCCAGAACATTCATTCTTTCTGTCAGTTTTGTCCTTAACAAGCTAAAGAATCCTACTCAATTTGTTTTATTTGCCTTATCAATTACAATCTACTGTTACAAGAGACAATAGGTATTTTATTTTGGTTTTATTCACAACAACAAATTCAAACTGTCTCTTCTCCATTCTAAATTCTCCATCTTTTCTACTGACTTTCTTAACTTCATCTTCCCTCAATTCTCATTTCAACATTCCATTCAAATCAACTTTTTATGACCTTACCTCTTGCCAGCTGACATAAGCATACTTGGATCTCTTCCCTCTGGATATTTTTTTATCTATTCTTGCTCTTTTAAAACACGAATGTTGATAATTGAGACAATGGCTTTATTTCTTTTACCTTCACATGTGATACCATCTGGTTGAAGTTGATAGCCAACAAAGCAGGAGCAGACGTAACTAGATCCTGTGTCTCTGCATTGCTGAGAGCAGGGACCACCACCTAATGGATATGTTAAAAAGTCTCATTTAATTAAGAGGCTCTTCTTCAGTGGAACTGAAACAAACCATTAATTTACAGGATACTTGATTCATTTAGAAAAGAAGTTAATACACATATACGAAAGAAAAAAAGGGCTAAGCACTGAAAGCTCTAAAAATTCATACAAGAAGGGTTATTCTGATAGAGAATACTACAGAGAGTTTACATGAAATTTGGCTCATCATGAAGAAAACATCTTCTGATCCTGTTAAAATAGAAATGAATATTAAAAATGTTTCATATTCTCAAAATAGACAAAAGATAATATACTTCCAACAACAAATATTTGTTGTAAGGCTGCAGATATTCTTAGTACAAACAGAACCAGTCTTCTGTTTCTCGGAATGGCTGGAGAGGCATTAAACAAAAGGTGTGAGATAGGCACAATCCATGTAAGCAATTGCAGCTATAATATGTTATAAATACTTTATAAAATAATTTTTAAGTACAACAATTTCTAATGAGAAAAGGCCTATTAATGCACCACTGAAAATTAGGTGGGACCATAGTTTTGTGGTTGAGATCAACAGCCTCTGCTCTCTGAATCTCTGCTAATACTGTGAGCTCCATCCTGACACAGTAAAACCTGTAATGGAGCTATTAGAAGAACAGAATTAATTTCCCTGTGTAACATGAAGGTATTCCAAAACAAATTGCTTGAAGTTCCACTGCCTAGGAAATTTAAGCTTCCCTTGATAAAGTTCAGAAAATTACAAATACTTTTGGCATGCCAAGTTTATCAGAAAATATACTGTAGACAGAACCACTCATTTGCAATTAGCAATATCAATCCATCTCCTGCAGGCAGCTGATTAACTGAGAAATACAACTGATTACATGAAAAAATAATGCTAGGAAAATATGTAACACATATTTCTATGTCATTTCTCGTAATTAGCAACTGGAGACAAGGAGGAAAGGCACTGTTGACTCTGGTTCACTAATGACCTGGTAGATATTCCCATTCTCTCCAGAGTGTAACAGCTGTAGATCATGGAGCACAGTAAATCATTTTTAACTGGAATATAAGCTTATTAAATTGATTTTATCCTAAATACATTACTGAGTTCTGAAATGCTGTCAGAAAACAATGAATCACTGCTGGTTTAGGTTTATAGACATGTAAATCACAGGTGACAAGCAATAAATCAGTACACTTAGCAGAGCAATATTCCAAATACATGTTTCTAAGGAGGCAGAGCAGCATGACTAATCAGGACAATAGCCACTTTTGTCTTCCTTTTTTTCAGGTGATGCATCTCAAACAGAAACAAGTTTAATTTCATATTGAAACACCCTGATCACCCCAAGAGAAGAATAAGAAATGCATGTATTTAATACAGGATCACCATATTCTGAAGAATCCAAAGTGCTCCACAGGCTCAAGGGTGACGCTTCTGAGGTATTACCTGCTAGAAGTTAAGTAGAAGTTAAATTGTCTCAGCTTCAGTTGGGTAAGGTGGACTCCATTGTGAAAGACAATGCTTCCCTTGCATTTAGGAACTAATTAGGCATCACATAATGGCCCATTACTCCTTGGAAAGGCTCTTTCTCATATGTTTTTTACCCATAACTAGCCTAGGCAAAAGGTGTTGCCTAATCTTTTGATCTAGTTTGGCTTCACTTTGATTGAAAGCAATAACAAAAGAGCTGGCTAGAAGGACTAGTCACCTGACTTACCTCTGCAGCCATCATGCAGATAAGGATCTTCTTGGTCTAGTTCCTCCTCTGAAATTTCAACTAAAAAGAGGAAAGATAGGCATTAGAGGAGAAAGCACTTCTCAAGGTAAAACACTGTGTGCTTGCGATGGAACTCAGACCAGGGTTTTGGACAAACCTGGACAAAATTAAAAAGCATTATTTACATGTTTTACAGGTATTTCTTACTTAAATTTGACATTCAAATGCTCATGGCCATAGGGCATTTTCCATCTGACTGATTCAATATGAAAGTCACGCTGTGATCATAGATTATATATGAACTGAAATTTTCAAATGCAGGTTCTTAATGTCAGACTTTTAACGAGAGCTTAGCCTCATTTTCGTAAGACATGTTGTTGAGGCATGCTTGGCTTCCACTGACTTCATATTAGCTTGTGATACTCAGAGATTTAATGAAAATCAGATTAACATCAGTTATTTATTTAGACTTCATTTCAAAAAGAACTTCACCCTAATTTTTTGGGCACATACTTATGGCATTCTTTCAAATATACTTATATACCTTGGAGAGTTTTGATCTAAAATACTCCTGCCACATGCACATATCCCAAGAGTCCATTCTCTCCACGTGACAACATAAAAAGGCCAAACACATCCTGAAACCACTGCTTCCCCAAAGAACCAGCTAATGGACTTTCTCCAATCCCGCCACTTTGAACGCAGGGGCAAAGGTAGGTTGGTGGTATGCAAAAACACAGTCCCAAAATACTCTGCTTATTGACTAGGAAACTTAGGCTCGTTTCAGTGACTGTCCATGAGCCCATTCCAGCAGCAGTCACTTAGAAGCAAGGGATGCATAGTGGATGTGAAAGCAATGTTTTGTGCAGCGGCGTGAGGCTGGGTTGGTTCACTGAATCCTCAAGCCATAGGGGCACATTTCAGTTATGCAGAGCTGATGAAATCAGTTTGCCCACGTCTGGCTGGATTTCGTACAGGCCTCTAGTGACATAGCACTAGAGATTTAGGTTGGAAAAGACGTCCAAGACCATCAAGTCCAACCCCTGGATGACACTTTATGTGACTTGGAGAACCAGCGTGCCTTACCCCTGCAGCAGAATGCCCTTGATGCACTGCTATGGCACAACAAGGTGCTAGTCCAAAAATCCGCCTTGCAAAATGGAGTCTCATCTCCCCTTCACAACTAACAAAGTGTCTGTGTTGTTTCCTCTGCCTCTCTATAGGCAATTTTTATTGTCAATAGGGTTATTTGATGTATGTTCAACCACCTGATTGTTTCTTAATTGAATGATAAGAACATTGTCCTGCCATGCTCATGGACAGAATCCCAACTTTGCAATGTATAGCAGCTTTTATGTGTGCCATAATACCCATAACTAATGATTGTTGTGTGTGTCACTTGCACACAAAGGTGAGCAGGGAAACACTCTATGCCATGCTTGCAGTTCTCATAGATGACATACTTCTCATGTCATGCAGGTACATTGAGTATGCAAATTTCTGTTATTAGCTGAGTATGAGGGATCTGCTAGTCCAGTTACCTCAGCCAGTGCTAATGGACAGGGGCAATTCCCCTGCTGAGACAACATCCCAGACAGAAACTGCCTGAAAGGGCATTTCCAGATGTTACCTGATAAGGGGGGACAGTGAGACAAACCAGGCTTGAAAGACTTGGAACAAGTCTGATAACATGCTGGCTCAAGCAGCCCAGTGCAAGCTTTTGTGATGGGGCTTGGGTTTAAATGATTGATTAGGATGATGTCTCCCAAATCGGTCACTTATGATCTGCCAGCCTATTGCATGTTTTCAGTGCTCAGTGACCCATGGCGGAGCAACACCACACAGCATGATTTGTCTGCAGTTTCAGGTCTGTCTACTAAGTGAAAAAGGGGGGGGAAAAAACCCAAACGAAGGTCTATAAGGGTCAGTCTGTACACATTCATCCTCTTCAGCTCTGTGGACTAGGCATGGAGAAGGGTGTCAGGAGCTGTTGCCATCTAGGTACCCCTCTTTTTTGGTAATATCGAAAGAAACAGGTTCTACACTTCCTGAAGATCTTCAGTTGTCCCAGATAGTCCAGGCATTTCAAACACTCCTGGTTTGCGGGCATTTGCCTCTCACACAATGGCAACATTTGAATTCTGCTGAGCTGGCAAAGGCTCTCTAGCTTTTCAACACAATTCAAAGAATTGGTTGTTGATTTTCATTTTAATTAAGTATTTATCAGTGGGAAAAATGCCATTAAAATTAATAGCTTATATTCAGCCTCCAAGATAAGATCATTAGTTGCCAAAATAAACTCTCTTACATTTAAGTTCTAACACCAGAAACTAAGTGAACTCTTTCCACCTCTTATTTTCAACAACAGCCTTTCAGTTATCACTAGCCAAAAAAATGAGCTCCAAAACATGCATCATTAAATTACTCAGATGAGATGTCAAATTAGAGGAATTAAAAAAAAAATTCAAAGTGCAAACATTCATTATACCTTGTATCACTATGTGTTTCACTCTTTTAAAGTCTGCAATAAAATACCTGGCTCTTTTTTAGGAGCATAATCGCTGATGGACAGATCAATCCCTTCTTGACCTTTCCCACAGCAAGTTCTGAACACAATTCCACACCGATATCCCATCTTCGGGTTGGGTTCACAACTCTGTCCTTGAACATGGGCAGTTCTTCCCAACAAACAACAGTAACAACACATCTGTTAAAAAGAAAATGAAAATATTAAGGAAGTCAAAACAATGTGAGCGTTGTCAAGGGTGTCAGTAGTTATCTCACCTTGGCACTGATGGAAAATTTTCTGCAATTTTCAGCAATTTTCTTTAAGAGCTCCTGATATACTTGGGCTCAAATTTCTTAACCTGCTGTGTAGTTCAGTGAGCTCTGCATCTGGCCAAGCACAGAACTTGGGTCCAGTTCTCAGAAACACTGCGTATGTGTGAAGGTGTGTGCAAGATGATGTGGAGGACCACAACACTCCCCACATGTATATGGGATTTCATTCTCCCTGCCTGCACAGCCTGGATTCAAACACCACCCAAAAGTGGGAATTCTTCATACCCCTGCTTCCCATTGGTGGGATACAAATCAATGAAGTGCACAGCTCAGTTTGACTAGAGCTGCTTATTCAGCTTTCTCCTTGAATGAACAAACATGACCCATCCAAGGTTTGTGTTAATAGGTTATAAAGAGGAGCTATTTTGCTCTGAAAAGTATAGTCAAACATTATTTAAAAGCATCACTGTCCTGACATGGCTTCCAGAAGTAACACATGATCCGCCTCCTTGAGACCTGCTGAACTGCATCCCTGGAATACAATACAGAAGAAAGTACAGGACAAGTTAATCCCATGGAGGCTTCCTTTGTTTTAAATTGAGAAGATGCTGCTGACTTACTCAGTTTTCCTTGCTGTCAGAAAGCAGCAAAAGTGTTTGGTTCTCTGGAACTGGTGGCTGCCAATTGCTATTGTCATACGAAAGCAGATTTAAGCTTTTTTAATTAGTTTTGTTAGTCTTTCAGACTATATTTTGCTTGAAGAAAATAGCCTGTACCATTAAACAGAACAGATGGAATGTAAAATAACTAAATTTCTATAGTTTGATGCCTTAAGCACCACACCTGCTGAAAAGAAAGTAACTATGAAATGCTTTTCATTACTTTGAAATGTCTATTCCTGCCTATATTCTAAGTTTTCCCCTGTAAGGAATTACATGTTTCTCTCCCTGAATTGAAAGGCACTTTTAAAACTTAGAGCAGCATGAAGGTAAGATAATAATAACATCCTGAAGTATGTAAGTATTCCATTTTGTATGATGTCATTAAATACACAACAGCAAGTTTTCCATGCTGCAGACTGCCGTAGGGCTGGAACTCCTCTCTCCTGGCCTCATCTCTTGGGATGTTGTTTTCATGCCCTCCCAATCTCTAGGATACATGTTTTTCCTTATTTACTCTTGTTTGGTGAGATGGTTCCTAACTACCCACTTTTTTTACCAGTTTCTCCAACTACTTCCATCCAGTGGCAGATGCTCCAGTTTCATCCTATTATGTCTGGGATAATTCCATGTTTTCTGGCTTTTTTGGATGACTTTAGAAATAAACCCTTGATGATTGCAACATTTCTCAATATTTATTCTAACATATCAGCAATTCCCTGAGGCATCCTTCTCAAAGTTCTTAAATCTGACAATAATTTTGTTATTTTTCACAATCATAAATAGGAAGACAAAAATGAAAAGTGAGCTAAAGATTCATTACTTGACTTAAACCTGCATATTTTTGATAACCATATCTTATCTAAGTTATTGAATAGGCTGATGCCTTGACAAATGTTGACATTATATAATTCTGGTATCCTCACTGGCTTCTGCTGGAAGACTCAGTCTACTTTATCTTGTCACATTATGTTCAAATTGGGAGTTACAGAGTTTCTCTTGATTTTTAAGAGCGATCATTAATCTTGCCCTTTATGAAGTGTTGAATACCTTCACGTTCCTTATTTCTTTCAGGTTGAGCCATCACTTGAAAAACCTCTGTCTCCAGCTGATGTGAAACTTCAAGTACAGAGCTTGCTAAACCTTGCAATGTCTGTAAGACACTATATCTTTAATTAACATAATTGTGTGCCCTGAACCATTTGTCCCAACCTATATTTATTCTAACTGTGCACAATGCATCTTGATCTTACATCTTGATAATAATTTATGTTTCTATACCACAGTCAAAATTATCCAGAGATGGAAGGTGTCAAATGTTTTCTTAACTGGTGTTTATCATAACTAAGTTTTCCTACTGACCCTCACAGCTTCTGCACTGGCAATCCCAAAAGCCAACATTTCATGACTGACTCACAAAAGAAGATGGAGAAGCTGATGAAGAGCACACTCAGGACTCTGCAGACCTGGTCACACCTCCCCATATTTCACCTGTGAACTTGGAAAGTCACCTTTTCTTTCAGTTCTCCCACTGTAGAAAGGGAACAGTGTAGCGGTGATAAGAAGGCTTTAACTCACATTCATGGTGTACTCTGGAATTCCAAGACACAAAGCAGCATGGAACTACCACTGGCACTATCCTGGCATAATTAATTGCAATATTTCCTTTTTCACACCGATTTTCCAGGCTGTTGGCCTGTTATGAAAGCCTTTGATCCTTTAGTCAGGAGTGCAGTCTAACCTTCATATTAGTTATGAAGGTTTGCAGCCATTTTCCAAAGGCTGCCAGTTGCCTGGAAGCAAGTTGTGATGACCATTTACTTATTTGCTAGAACCATCACTGCCTTCATGGATGGTACAACCTAATAATCAAGTTGTTATTATACCCTTTCACTGCCTGTAAGTCTCTGCTTCTTAAGTTACCCCAATAATAATATCAAACGCTTTTCCCCCTGGTATTAGCAAAATCCGATGCAGCTCCAAAGCCATGCATTACTCCTCATGTTTGGATAGACAGTAGACAGCTGTTCTACCTGAAGCCAAATGATCCCTTGACTGCCTTCTCACAGAAAGGAATAAAGGAGTTAAAGCTACATGTGAGAAACCTGAAGATTTATTTTTGGTGTGATTAGGAAGCACCTGAAATTTCTTAGTTCAATAAGGTCTCTTGATTATGTAAAGTTTACAATAGTTTTGAAATAGTTCTTATTATGTATGTTTGAATTTAAGTCGCCAGTTTTGGTGTGAATCCTGTACTAACACTGCCTTTGGTATCTGTCCACAAGAGGTCTCTCCCTTGCTGAAATCCATTAGACCCTAACTAAAAACATACTAATGACTCAGAGGAATTTTCCAGAACTTTTAAAGAGCTAAATGAAAATTAAAGATATATTCAAGAGTCCAATGCAATAAAACTTTTGTGCTTGCCTATTACACACAACCGAAGTATTCATGACAAAACTCCTGAGATAAGGACGTGTCTCAACCTTTGAAAAGTACCTATGACAAATTTTGGGGAAAATGTCCAAGCACCTCAAAGGTGGTCAAATTTCTAGAAGCTGCACTCCTTTCTGCAGGGCTGTTGTGGTACAAACTTCCAGAAAATAATTTCTATATCTCCTTTACCCGCATCACATCTGGAAATTGAGTGCTTTCTTTTGATGAAGATTTTAAAGATTAATGATTTATTTTGCATCCTTTTTTTTCCCCAAGGCTAGAAAAACTACGCTTCCAAACAACCCAAGGAGAAAAATCTGCCCATCATTTCCAATGCCTATTGCCTTTATATGTAAAAGCTGAAGCAAATGTTTTCAAAATATGGTCTTTTTATCTTCTTTCCAATCCCAAGTTTTGGATTCAAAGGAAAGATTAGCTGCCTCTTTTGCTGCAAAGTGCTGCAATGATCCTACTAATTGAATTAGTAAATTATTCTTTCTGCTTCCTTGAAGGAGACAAAGAAAGATTTCTATGTGACCTAAGCAAAAAAAAAAAAATGGACCAACATAGACAAAATGAGATTCAAGTTTGTTTACCACAGCAAGGCACAACTTCCAGACATTGTATGTCTCAAGGTGATCAGATTCAAAATGTAGTCAACAGAAGGAATTATGAATTGTTCACTGATATTAGATCATAAGTCACCTATGTCCACCATGGATCAGAGATTACCTTCAAAGATACTCCTACTTCAGTGAAGTTGTTAAGTGTAGGATATTCCTGTTACAGAGTGAAAAGGCAGAATGTGACTCACAAAGTTTAATTAACTCAGACTATGTTTATACCAGTAAATTAAACAGGGACAGAATGTGGGGTCAGGGCATTACCCCACAATCATCTGTAACGTTTAAATATCAGCAAGCTCTGATGGCAACTAACACTCCACCAGACAAGGCTGAAGTGTATTCTGAGGCCAGCACAGCCCTCCTGCACTGTGTGTTGCAAGGGAAGGACAGCAGCTATGTGACAGCTGAGCTGAGCCATTTCTTCTCAGGGCCAGAGATCAAGGCCCAGTACACTCTGTTTAATAATAAAGCTGTCCCTATCAAAATCTGCCATCTTTAAAGAAGTCTGGCTATTTACAAAAACATCATTAAGTCGTCTTCCTCATGCTGACAAGCCTGCATAGGAAAACATCAGGCAATTGGTGGGTAAGTGGGTTTCCTTGAACAACTGCATTCTGGTTTAGAGTTGTCCCATGGCATGTGGTTAAAACAGTACTACTGCTAAAATCCTGTCTTTGATAAGAAGCACTTGGATCTGCAGAGTTTGCACCATCAGTCCTTATCAATCTGCTCATAGCCCTTCAAAGTATTGACACAGAGGGTGAAATATTATTTTGTGCCGTTCAGATTGAGGAGGATGTGCTTCCCAGCAGTAAAGGCTGCACATAGAACTCCTGTGCCAAGAGCAGGGCATTCCCTGGACATCATCAACAAGTAATGCACAGCCCCTCTGGGAGACACAGTCCACTGTGGGATGAGATAATGCTGCACGTGCAGACAGACTCAGGAAAACCCAACAATATCAGCCACATCAGCATGTGTTACCTTTCTTCTACTCCAGTGAGAACTTTGATTACTTTCCAGCCCTGGAATCAGTGGCATTCCACTCAAAGCAGCAGATCAAGCCAGCATTTTGAAGAAAATGAAACTTGTCTGTCAGACATTGTCTACCATCTTCTGTATAGTACATTTTTTATTTTACCTGAATGGACCATTCAGTATCCTGGAGCAGTAGGAAGAACTAAAATCACTCTCAGCTGTTCTCATCACCATGGAAAAAAATCCGTAACAGGACCAAAGCTGTTCATGGTCAAGGTCATGATCTTACTGGTGGAACTTTCTTCCAAAAACACTTTGAAGAAAGGTATGACTATGCTCCCTTTCAGGCAGTGGGAGACAAAGATAGTAATAAAGGTGGAGGGCAGGGCATAAATTAATTGCAGATGCCAATGACGGGCATTTTTATTCTGATATCAAATGCTGGTATCACAGGCTTACAAATGTCTTCATCCAGTTGTAAATCAAAGTCATGTTAACTTAGAATGTTTACACAAGCTGGAATTAAAAGTACCCTGAGAGGATTAACTTCAGTCCTACCCCTTTGGAACACCAATATTGAAAACCATTGAGTCTGACCTTAGGCCATGACGCTTTAATGAAAGCTGAAGTCTGAAATGTGTCTGAGTTTGTCACCCACCCCTCACTACAGCATTGATGTCTTGTTTTCATGCAGAAGTAGTTTCCTGGCCAATTACTCATTCAAGATTTTGCACCCTCTTGCATTCTCCCCTCTGCCTCTGCTAAAATGCAATGTGACAATCTGCTTTGCTGAACAGGGCTTCATTTGTCAAAGAGAAGGACAAACTGAACAACCTTAAGAGACATGAGGTGCAGGAGGGAAAAAACTGTTCATGTGCAGCAAACCAAGTCTAATGACCTTCAGGGTCAACCCTAAATAATGTCAATTCCACTTCTTAGAGACAAACAGGAGTAGCTCTGATGTCTCACCTTGAAGTATTCGGCTTCACAGGTGGAATTTTTGGCAATATATGAGTCACAATCCTCACGCATGTTGGCAAATTCCACCCCATTGGAACAGGACTGTTTCTCCAGCTGGCTGCGGCAGCACTGCACCTGGGTCATGCTGCCAACAGAATGGAAGAAAGGGGAGAACAATGTCACATATGGGTTAAGAACAGATAATGCAAGTTTTGACAATTAGTACTTGTACTAGTTATGTGGAAAGGTGTTTCTGTGGGAACACTGTTACAACATATTCTCTGGGAGTAGGCGGAAGGTCTGCGACATGTTTAATACAGGTGAAAAGTTCAATACCATTTCATTGCTGATCTACCTTGCAATCTGTCCTAACAACTTTTTTAAGCAAATGGGTAACTTCAACCACACCAGCCTCAGGGCTCAAGGTCTTCAGGGCTGCATTCTGGCAAGTTTTGTGATAGCTGGTGGCTGAGGAGACTGATGGAAGGGAGAAGTCAGGCCCTGGATCTTGTGAGAGCCTGCAATCCCGGTCTACCCTCACACCTGCTGTCCCAAATTAAAAGGTATTGCATGTGGAAGGAAGATCAGAGCATTGTTCTGTGGGACACCTGGAGATAATGGAGAGAAATTAACATACCAAGGGAAGTCACAGTGAGAAACAGCAGAGTGTATTGTTAAGCAAGGGGAAAAGAAAGACAAGGGAAAGAAGAGTATTACAGGGCAGGGAGATGCAGGGAGGAGACAGGATAAAATTGTGCAGGAAACTTAGTTTTGTTACACTGCTCATTAAATCATTCTATTTTATCTCAGTGTCAGTGAAAAAACTGGAAACTTGTTCCTCCGGGAAAAAAAAAATCTGCATGAGGAGGTTTTAAACTCCTCCAGTCCGGTTGCTACTGTCACCTGAACACAAAGCCCAGTGAAGATCTCTCTCCTCTCTCCACTCTGCTTTGTTGGGTAGTTTTGTGGGTAAAGCTCTTCCACAACTACCTTCTGTTAGAGACACTGGGAAACAGAGAAAAAATATCCTGTACTCCTAAAAATCTTCTACTCCACTGTTGGAAATTTTGGTAGTATCAGGAAGAGGTGTGGCTTAGTAGAGCTAATGAACTACAGGCTTCTCCTATCATCACCTGAGATAAGTGGCTTACCATGCATTCATTCCCTTTGGAGGAGCTTCCCTGCTCTCCATGACCCTAGGGTGACCTTTTAGCTCCCAGGTGGTATGAGGGACTCCCTCAGCTCTAAGGCCAGGCCACTAAAAGCAGGAGACATGTGGGTACTGGGTACTCAGATTATGCATCTCCGTACATGTGGGTGAGGTTTGTCAAAATACATTCTGAAGGTTCCAATTACTATTTATTAGATTGTACACGTGTCACTTCCAACCCAAACCACTCCTGAATTCTACAGTTCCGTGATTAGTAATGGTCTGACTGTGCAGTTCTCACTGGGATAAAAACAGCTGAAATTTCAATGCACAGGAACAAAACCCAGGATAAATTCATTAACAAATTATTCAAAAATAGACTCTAAAGTCATAGCATGAAGTTAAGCCCAGGATAGTAACTTTATTTGGCAGGATATTGGAAGTTTTTGATATTTGATTTAGTTCCAGTTTGGAAGAATATGTAGCTTTTTTGTTGCTGAAATTCCCTCTGAAGCAGAATTTCCATTCCCTACCCGGCTCTGGGGTGGTCTGACTTTCAGGGCTTTGGAAGCCTCTAAAACCTGAACTCCAAGCCCAAGAGTGTGGGAGCTGAGACTTTCCAGTGTCTCTAGCCCTCCAGGTTCTCTTGAGGAGCTGGATATGTTAGCCACAGACAAGCAAACAAATAAACAAACAACAGCAATCTTCCAATAGATCTGTTTGATTTCTGGTGTGGCTTTCTTTTTTCAAACACAAGTCAACTCTTTGCAATCTCTGACAAACTGGCAATTTCAACCAAAACAAGAAAGTTTCTTAAAATGTTTCCCACAGCTGTATTCATAAGTCATGTGGACAGTCCCAACAGTAATAAGGAATTAAACATCAATTGAATACTAGATTAAAATACCATTTGTTCATTCTGAGAACAACAATAAAATCACACTTCATTGCCCATATCCTACAGCCAAGTTGCGCTGGTAGCAAATATTGCTTGAGACTTAAACACTAGTGTGGCAGTAACAGAGGCAGAAGTCCTTAAAGGATGGCAGAGAAAAATGTTAGAAATACCTGCCCAGTGCTGGTCTACCGTTTTGCTCTGTGCACTAGCCCAGGTGCTGCTGTTTGCCAAAGGCCACCACAACCGGCTCAGCAGGCTCCAGGAAGTTTGAGATGAGCAGTGTCTCTCCCTCCTTCCTAAGTCATGTGTGTCTCCCTGGCTTACAGTCTCAGCTAATACATGCTCACTTTTCCCTTCCCAGCAAGGTGAAGGAGCCGTCTCTCCTGGATACCAGGACATTGAGATCTGTCTCTTGGTGTGAAACCTTCCAATGTGTTCTTGTGTACCATTAACAGTCTGTGGACATTACAATATTTGTCTCTAAAAACAGAGAAAGTAGAATAGTAACTTTCTATGTGTTTGGGGCTTTTTTAATTAGGAGTAATACTTTTAAAAGCCAAAGGCTGCTTTTTCTTTATCTACCTTATTCTGACTTTCAGTTAGAAGAGTGCAATAGAATTTTACTGAAAATAAACAGGTGTTCACAATATGGCAGATATTGTATAGCACTAAATATTGAATCTTTAGGAGCATGAGGCCTCATAACTGATATTCATTCGTGATATTTCAGGTAAAATCATGCATCTCTGAAGGATGATTTTTATTCATGGCTCACTAGTGAATTAAAATCACCAAGACATTTAAAAATCCTTATTCATTGTTTCCTATATTGATCTAAAAGTTATTTCACTACTAGATAAGCTGATTATAAATCAAGTCAAGAAATCATGTTTTATATTCCCACTTTTACTTTCTGTTAAAATTTAAGCAATGTGGCTGATTTTCAAGGAGTTAATTTCCAAATGAAAATCTACATGCTCACTTACTTCCACAGTCTTTTCAGATTTATTATTCTCCTATTTAGAGGATGCACTCCTAAACCAGTACAGATTTCATAATCACCTATTTTTTACTTCACTTCTTTTCATGAAAGCATTAAAATTTAACTTTGTCCTGAAAACATCTTCTTGTCAATATACTTTTATTACCATCTGTTTCTCATTCTACTCCCTCCAAGCTATGTCAGTGCTATTCATGTGTAGAGTGGAAGGTCTTGGACAAAATATCAAAATGAAAAAGAAAGATACTGCAAAAACAAGATGGATCTTCCAGCCTTAGATTCCTCAGTCTGCATTCTTGCAACACTAATAAATAATGTTATTCCTTATGTAATTCCAGAAAGGCTACACATTGTTAAAGGCATGCAAATACCAGATAGAGATAGACAGTTGCTGGCATGGGAATTAAGTTCACTTCCTAAGAGCTCTGTGCAGGGGACCTTTGAAAGGAAGAAGACTTGTTGGACAGGTTGAGTTAAAAAATTAAATGGCATCTCTTTCCAGCTGCTGTGAATTTAACCATACCACAAGAAAATGAATGAATGGGAAAAGACCCATTGCGATCACAGCCAGAGATACTACTCATTAAAATTCTACATTCATATTTACTGAGTCACAAAGACACAGAGATAAACACTGACATTTTCCAGAGAGATAATGCAATGAGATAAACTCATGTGTGGGGCAAGAAACCGCAGTAAGAGACTACAGACATTTGGCCCAGAGCCTTGTTTCAGCTTAAACGCAATGGAGTAAGAGCAACCAAATGGATCTTTGGAACTTGTGCACTTCACACCAGGGTCCCGCTCAACTTGACTAGGACAAAAAAGTGAGCATGTCTGTAGTTTGAACCACACTGCACCCAGCAAGTGACACTCACACAGCTAGCAAGTCCCTCAGAAACCACAAGGGACTTTGGGAGAAGAATACTACAAATATGATGGAACCCAGAACTGTCACCTTGTTTCTGGGATGCATAACAGATACGAGAATGACAGGGCTGGAAACCTTTTCTTTCTTTAGTATGGAAGATATTTTCTCAGTGAGGGTGGTGAGGCCTTGGCACAGGTTGCCCAGAGAAGCTGTGGCTGCCCCATCCCTGGAAGAGTCCAAGGCCAGGTTGGTTAGAAGGGACCTTAGAGATCATCCAGTTCCACCCCCTGCCATGGGCAGGGACACCTTCCACTATCCCAGGTTGCTCCAAGCCCCATTGAACCTGGCCTTGGACACTTCCAGGGATGGGGCAGCCACAGCTTCTCTGGGCAACCTGTGCCAGGGCCTCACCACCCTCACGGGAAAAAAACATTCTTCATAATATCGAATCTAAACCTACTCTGTTAGTGTGAAGCCCTTTTAAATAGTCTCTCTCCATCTTTCTTGTAGGCTCCTTTCCTAAGCCAGACTAATTAGGAATCTCCGTGAATCGCTCTCTGGGGGAATTTAAAGCTTAAGTTATCAAAGGACTGCAGGACAATTATCTGTGTGGCACCACAAAAGGCTGCCTCACATACATACACACATACGTATTTATTCAAACTATAGATTAGTCATGCGCAGGATCTGCTGTGTCCCTCAATAAACGCTTGCCCAGAAATGTGGCCAGATTCACAACCAGCTTGGTGACATTAGTGCAGCCACACTGAGATGTACTGACTGCAGGCAGAGCCCAAGCCCCACGAGCAGAGCACAGTGGGAAAACCTCTGAGTAAGAGACAGTACATGCCACATGGATTAGGGCTGAGTGAATCTACACTAGACTGACAGCAAAAATTAAAAGGACTTGATGGACGAAAAGTAGGTACTGAGCAGGTACTCCTCAAGACTACACATGGAGTCAAAAAGCTGGGATAAGAGAGCTGGGAGCTTCATCTTGTAAGTTAGCTTTAATACCTGCCATTCCTATGGTTTCACATTAAACTGTGTTTCAGTATATATAATATGTAACTATGTACCTGCATTCTCTAGACTCGGATATTAACGGTAGAGAAGCACATATTCTGTTTTTATTTGCCCATTCAACACCCTTGTCACAGCATTCTTCCACTGACAGATCTGCAGAAACGAGGAAAGAGAGAAAAAAATATGTTTAATACAACCTTAATAAATGGTATTGCATCTGCCAGTTAAAAAAACCCAGCCAAACACAAGCGCGTCAGTTTACCCCTCCCTGGCTTACACACAGAACAGGGCACCCATACAAAAAGCGGTCATGGCCAAACAAAGCACTTTTCAGCACCTTGCAATAAAGGCTGGTACTGGAGGTTTTCCTTCCTTGGTGAAGCAAACTGTATTTTCCCCTAACCTTCCACAAAAAGACACAGCCTAGGTACTGATACCCCAGCAGAAACCAGTTCAGATAGTCCTGCTGAATAAAAGGATCTTTGGGATTGCACTCCTTTATTATCAAAAGCAGCAGTACCAATAAACAACCTTTTAAAATCCTGAAGAATACAGGATAAATCAAATACCTGATATGAAAGACAGATGAATCTTATTACAAGTAAATTTGCAGAACTATTTTTTCCTGAGGTTATTATCCAGTTAATCGGTTTTCAATCTTTTACTCAGAATTATGTCTGTAAATGCAAAAGTACTGTAGGGAGGAACAAAAAGGCATATGGTATTTTGATCACTTAACATCGAAAGAAAAATTAATCCTGTTACCAACTTATACCAACTCTGAAACTAAGGGGAAAACCACACTGAAGACAATTATTTGCATAGAGTATATTTTTGCAAGGCTCTAATTTAATAAAACTGAATGCTGTTAATGAACTGACAAGCACTACAGGTTTGCTTCATATTCCAAGTGCAAAAGTTCACTGCACAGCAGGTGTATCAGAACTTGGAATAAAACATGAGTCACACTTTTCTATTAATTATCTTGTAGTCTGCACACTGAACAGTTCCTTGTGTAACAAATATGCAAACTGTGTAAAAACCCTATCTGGTTATCCAGAGGGACAGCTTTCTAATGATTTCTCTCAGTTTCCTAAGTTTTTTGACTGATGGCCCTGACAGGTTTCACCCACGAGTGCTGAGGGAGCTGGACCATGACATTGCCAGGCTACATATGATGACCTTGGAGCTCATGGTGAATGAGAGGAGTTCCTGAAGGATGGAAGAGAACAAATGACTCTCTGACTTCAAGAAGGACAAGAGACAAGCTCTTGGAGACTACAAGCTGATCAACCTCTTATAGAATCATAGAATCATTCAGGTTGGAAAAGACCTCTGAGATCACCAAGTCCAGCCTGTGACTGATCCCCACCTTGTCACCTAGCCCAGAGCACTGAGTGCCATGTCCAGGCACTCCTTGGACACCTCCAGGGACGGGAACTCCACCACCTCCCTGGGCAGCCTGTTACAATGTCTGACCAACTTTTCAGTGGAGAAATTCTTCCTGATGTCCAGCCTGAACCACCCCCGGCACACCTTGAAGCCATCTGCCCTTGTGTGGCAGTGGATCAGGCA
>VYZT01059826.1:0-31740 GCA_013400735.1 Pomatostomus ruficeps | reverse complement strand
CATGTGCGCTGGAGACCATTGGAGTGGCCTTTATGCCTTTAAGTCAACCTCTGGATATCAGACTTGGTTCCTGGGTGACTGAGTCCTGTTTGGGATTTGGGTCACCTCTGTCACAGGGAGGGTGGAGTGTAGCAAGTGAAGAAAAGAAGTTTGATTCTGTGTAGTTTCCCTTTCAACTTCCAGTCCTCCTCACTTTCTAATTCTTGGGCCCTTTTGCCATCAAACTCAAAACTTTTCAAAATGCTTCCAAGATCAAAGTTTTCATTGAATTTATGTTTCAAAATCTCATGGGAAAATGTTGACCTCACATAAAATTTGATAGTATTGAAGGATAAATTTGAACAGGATTATAATTCCACAAAAATTAATTAGTCCTGAATCTCTGACAGTGATGCTAAAATAGGCTTCATTAACATTATTAACTGTGATTAATGCAGTTAATAAAGCAAATGAGGTTTATTTACTTCAATGCATATAATATTATTTGTATGCATCCCAAACAGAAGGATGACGGTGGTATCTAACAGCATTTGATATGTGCAAAGTGATTAAAAAACCTTTGAAATATCTTTAAGGAAGGAAGGGAAGATGAATGATCTAGTTTAAGTAAAAAAGAAGGAAATGAGAACAAGTAAGTGGAGCTGAGTAAATAATTCAGAATTAATACTTTATTTCATATATACAGCCCTACATTTTTGCTCATGGGATCCACTGAAATGAAGAGATTTCCTCAAACCTATTTATCATACAAACTTGATAGTTTAAGGAAAGCCTACACAGCAATGGGACCAGGAGCATTAGAAGCTCAGGCTTCATTGTGAAGGTGTGAATGGCTGGGGAAATCAGATTGTGTTACTTCTGTTCTCTCCTTAACTAAACAGACAAAGATCCCAGCACCAGTAATTCTCAGCTTGGCAGGTAAATGCCAAGTATTATCAATATGCATTGTAAACCCTAAAAAACCCTCTGGCTGTGACCAGAGCCTACTGCTCCAGGGTATTTGCAAATACATGACAGAAATACTGTGTTTGTCTTCAAGGCTATCTACAGTGTTGGGGTCAATCCTAGGATGCCATCAAATCCTAGATCCTGGCCCACTGAAATGTATCCAGTAAATCCCTTTTCTCTCTAGCTCGTTCCCTCTTTTGAATTCTCGTTCTGTTTAGTTGTTACCCGATGTATGTGGCAGCATATCTGCAGCTTTCACCGTTTTTTCAAGCCTCCAGCTCAAGCAGGACACTGCCAGCAATGCCAGAACTCTGTTTTGATTTCTGGTTTACAGCTCATTTTCTAAATCTACTACAACTAAATTATGGGTTTCTAGAACGAAAATCAAATAAAAATGCAGGGTGATCCTTTCAACAGCTCTCTAAGCCAACCTGAGATGCACTTTGGAGTACTTAAGGGAAGAAAGGAAAAACCTTGCAGAGAATAACCTCTAAATCAATCCTAAATAAGAATACAAGTTCAGAGTCTACCTGATAAAATACTAACCCTCTGCTTTAGGGTGACTCTAGTGATAGTCCTTATGACTATGCCAGTTTTCTTGAATGAAATATGTTATAGGAACAAAACTTCAGGGAAAAAAAGGTGATACTGAGCATTTTTATTTGCTAATGATGTTTGTTTGGGCACCAGGCTCAATAGATGTACAAAGAGTGAGGTCAAACAAGGAAGCTCCTGTAAATACTCATCCACACAAACTTTGGAAATTCACTTGTTAAAATGCATGTGTGTAGCACTCGGTCAGGTCGGCTAGGCCGAGGAGCCCAAAGGAGAGCCAAATAAAAGACCACACTGAAACAGCAGACGGAGAGGGCAGAAAGAGAGAGAGGGCAGAACCCTCTGCCTTTATTTATATGTTTTTACAAATTACCGTGGATTGGAGGTCGAAATCACCACCTCTTAATTCCACTGGTCAAAGCATCAATCAATCATATTTCTCCACCCAGTATACTGGAATTATAAACACACATACAGTTAGCAAAACATAGATAGTTGTTAAGAAACCATGGCCATGTTTACAGCAGAAGTGTGAGAAAGTATTACAGAAAGAGAAACACTGAGAAACTGCAAAACTCAGGGCAACACATGTGGGCATAGAACTGGACACATATGGCATGAGGATGTAAAAGGTACATGGGAAGAGTGAAAGTGAGTAATGGAAAAAAAGCACTGCATTTGCTGCAAGGACTACACTTATAGCTAATTCGTGATTACCAGCAAAGGGTGAAGTGGTCTGTTTGGAAAAAAGGAACTAGAACAAATGCAAATTGAAAGCAACAACAATCATCAAGGCTTAGTTGTATCAAAAATTTGCCTGTTTCATTCTGAGCTATTATCTTCCAAACAAATATTAAAGCAGTCAGAGATGTTTTACTTTGGTCTGAATTGAACAACTGCACTCAGCTATCTGAGATGGGCACTTTCTTTCTAACATAAATCAGAACACACTGAAAACAATTCCGTTGGCTCCAAAGAAAACAGGGCTGATTTCCTGTTATTAAAGAAACTGCTTCATTTGCTCTGCACCGCATCCCTGCACTGTGGGATCGCTGGTCAATTGACCTCAGATGCCTGGCTGCTTCTTTCCTTGTCCATGACATATCTTCCTTGTCAAGGGATAGTGCAAATCAATCAATTCTTCAGGTCATGTCACAAACTTCTGAAATTGCCCTGGTAGCTACCAGTTCCCTCTAAATCCTATTAGTTCTTGCCTGGAGCACAGTCAGCCTAATAACAAAGGAGTTGGGAAATTCTGGATTTCCCCTCCCTATGGACAATTGCATTTTTAATCAAATTCAGTCATAGTGAAAAGTGTTTCTTTTTTGTGTGAAAATCTAAAAAATTCCTATAGGCAAAGCAAAACGTCTCCATCCCCAGCTACAGCCTGTGGCTCTCAGACCAACATGGGTCATGGAAGAGAAGTGTTTGGCAAGGCTTATGAAGAATCCACATGTCTGCAGGATGACTGTGAGATTTCTACAGTAATCCAGGATTGCACTGGCCCACTCTGTGACAAACCAATTACAATATGGTGGTACACAAAGAAAAGAAAGACAAAATAACCAAAACACAGGGATGCTGAGTCATGGGTTTCCTCCTTTTTTTGGACCCTTTGGGCTGCATTCCCTGCTAATCCACCCAAAGCATTATTAAATCCCCACTGACAGGAATTTTTGATGCAGTCCTGGGCCACTCTTGCACTGTCTGGAGGCCCTACCATCCTCTATAGCAAGGCATCTTTTAGGGGTCCCTGGCCCTAAGCCCATTCTCCTTTTATAACTGCTCCAACAAAACAATATTGGAGGTCATTGTGAAAGGAACTGGTCAGAACAGGGCATGCTTAATAACAGATTTCAGCAAAACAGGCTGAAGTTTTTAAAAAGCAATCCAAGATCTGATTGATTTATCAGAGCCTGTCAGCAAGCTTCTGGCTTTCATGAATCTTTGCTAAAACAGGCCTCCCACAATTTAAGGGACATAGGCTGTAGGCAGCTCTTGAGATAGTAATGAAAAATTTCTTGGTCAGTATGGGCAGGGTTTTTTTTTTTGTTTGTTTGTTTTGTGGGATTTTTGTTTAGTTGTTTTTTTTTGAGGCTGAATTAGGAGTTTCCTACTCTCTGCTGATAGCAAAGACCTACAGCAAAATCACTGCTGGCTCACCCTTGCAGAATACCCATGCCATGAGCATGAAGGTTTCCACAGTAGTTCCCCAGTAGGAAACCTGATGCTCCCAGCACTGCCAGCTGTGCTGTTTTCATGGGTACTTGAATGAGGTTTAACTCTGAAATGCAGCATTTCATCTGGTGAAATGTGCAGCAAAACCAACCTCATTGTGGGTTGCACAGATACTCCTCAACTAATTTACATTAACTTAACTTGCTAAACTCTTTGAAGATCCTACAGACTGCATCACGGTGGACTTCTCTGTTGTCAGCCTCTTATATTAAAAATGCATCTTTACAGAAAGCCTTTAATTTAAATCATTAATCCCATTTTAATTTTTTTTCTTTAGCAGCACTGTGAGATAGTATAGAAGCCTCTTGTTCATACCTAACCCTGCAGCTCAACAGAGGCATGGTGCAGAATGTGTGTCTGTGTGGTTCTTGTTGGAGGATGGGTTTCATGTCGTGACATTTCATTGTGAGCAATCAAAGGGACAGCACAGATTTCAGGAGCTGGCAAATTTCTTATGAGAGCTCCTGAAACCCCCAGGAACTTGGACAATATTCTTGTTCACATTATTGTCCTTGTCACTTGACTTTTTTACCTGCTATAGTCAAACAGAAAGGTAAAAGCTGCCTTGATGTTTGTAGTAAAAAGTGTTTCCAATTGAATAGGAAAATGATGTCTTATTATGCTAAGTGAAGCCCTTCTGGTTGGGTACAACCCTTTGCTAATTTTGGAAAGGGAGAAATGAATCCTCCAGGTGCATTTAAGGAGTATAGTGGAGCCTTGAAAGGTTTGGGACCTTCACCTGTACATGGATTTTCAGAGACTCAGATAAGCATCTCCCTTGGGATGCTTTTAGGCAAATACTCAAAAGACCACCGTTGCTGGGCTGCATCCAAACCATGTTAATTTGGCAGTATGGCTGTGGTTGATATATTTTGATCTGGCTCTGGTGGTTGATACTGAGCTCTTGAATACTTGGCCTTCTGTGACTTGCCCAAGGTCACAGTGGAGGTCAGTGCCAGAGTTGAAAAGCAGACTCAGATCTTGAAACAATTTGATTCTGGCTATTAACTCAAAAACACACTCTCTCTCATTAGGCACACAGTACTGAGGCCACAGGAGGCACCTGAGATAGAAAACCTTATTTGGATCTGGTGATCTCTACTAGAAAATGAAATGGACACACATATAAAGCATCTCCTATTTCCTCTTAAGGTTTTGACTGATTAAATGAAAGCAGTGTGAGAAAACCTGCTGTAGGCCACAACATCTTTTAGGGCTGTGGAAGGAAAAAACCCTTATAGCTTTTAATGAGCTCATGAGATTTTACCCTCTGTAACCACTAAATCCATCACTTTGCAACAATGAAGGTAATTTATGATTGCCTCAATTGTTTCTTTTATTTATGGGACATTTTTAGTATGGAATTTAATCAAAGAGATTAAATGTCACACTACCTATTACCTTGCTGTTAAGATATTAATCCTATAGAAAGACATATCAAACTCTGGATTAATCATAAAAGAAAAGTAGTATGATGGCAATGCAATTGCTTTAGGATTCATGATTTTTTAACTTATTTATGGGGGCAGAAGTTGAGATGTTACTGCCTCTTGTAGCATACTTGTTGTTTTTCAGAATTAGAAAGGAATATGAAAATAACCAGAGTTAGGCGTTGATTTAACAAAGTGCTTAGCACACACTTGGCTTTAATGTGCTTGCCTTGACTCCAGTGAGACTTATGCCTGTGTTTAAGAACTGTATAAGGCAGGATTAAATCACATGCTTAATTTTAAGCATCCACTTAAGTGCCTTTTGGTAGGTAGGGCTTCAGTAAGTTAAGTTACGTATTTGACAGGTTTGCCAGCTTAATAGGATAATTTCAAAACTAAGAAAAGGGAATGAATATGCTGCCTCTATTTATGTTACATTTGCTATACAAAATGGTTTCTCAGAGCCCTTTATGAACCATAAACTGAACTACATTTCAGCAATTGATTTCAAAGCCTTTTCTACTGCAAAAGCATAGCAGCAAGAAACCTGGTGAGAGGGCACGAAGACAAAAAGTTCAATACGCACTTGCAGGAGCTATTGTATATTGAGGGAGAAATCGGAGACCACAGGAACACAACAACATGGCGTTAATTTGTAGTTTTAATTTGTTGATGCACTTTTGAAAAGACCTGTATTGAGTTAAACGCTGTTCCTGCAGAAGCTATTTACCATCACAGAAAGTAATGATGATCTCTGTGTCCTCAGGAATAAAAATTCACTTCCATTATAAGTACCATGTTCTCTTCACTGAGTAAACACTGTACCGTCCCAGCCAGTCATGAGTTAACCCAGTCCATAGGCATTTACTGTTTACTGCACCAGTGATATGCTTTCTGGGTAGGCCTAGTTTTCAGTACTCGGATCAGCCAGCTTTCTGCAGTTTCCCACAGCTGGCCAGACCTCCTCTTCAGAAGCTGTTGGGTAGATGAGTTTTCACCAGAACCCCCCTCAGTTCTATGCTTGGCTTCTCCCCACATAAGCCTTTTTCATCCATGCTGACCTAGGCTCAGGCCAGCGTGGCCTCTCAGGGACCCTGCACAAAGCTTTCAGCAGCACCTTCAGAAAACAAGCAATCTGACTGGAACTGTAATCTGTGGCTTAATATTTGCCTGAAAGAATAGGTATCCAAAGTAAGCTTTGTATGTGTTTAAGTTGGATTTATAAAACCAATTATCCACTCCTGGCATCAGCTAGGTTGAACCTGGCCAGACTGGAATCAAACAAGCAGTAAACAAGGGCTCTGTGCTTGCAGCTACCTTTGTTCCTCCCTTCATAGACTACAAAGAAAAGGTTTCTAGGACACAGGCCCAGTCCCTGTCTGGCTTTACCTTGGCCTTCCAGCTTCATTAGGGCAAGGAGCACAGGGATTATATTGCTATGTCATCCAGAAAATACACAAAAAACCTCAACAAAAAGCATCATCTGGTAACAATGAAATATTCAAACAGGTTTGCAGATGACAGTGCCTGTTTCTGACAGGAGAATATTGTCTGGGAGAAGTTATTTGCACAAACCAGTGAATGATTGATGCAAGGCCAATGAAAGATTGATGTGTGAAAACACAAAACACACCTGCCCTAAATGAAAGTCCTGGGTTCCCCAGGATTATGGGAGGGGAGAAGAATTCCTGCCTATGAGATTCACCCTGTCATCCCATCCTCCAGAAAATTTCTAATCACTCATCCTACCTCTTTTTTTCATGCTGATTTCTCCTTGATGCCTCCATCAAGATTATCCTGGAGTGACAAACTGTGCATACATAGAGGCCTTGGTAGGAAGTCAGGTTGGAAGCAGAGTGGTTGTGGAGAAAGAAAGCAGCAAAGTGAGGGGAACTGACAGGGAAAACCAGAGCTTCTGGTCTGTCCTTTAGCATCCAGCTTACTAGACAGTGTCATAGATGTCATAAAGATCCATTTTGGTCCTTTGGTTTACAACCAACAATCAATTACATAGAGTCAGGAGAAACTCTTATTATAACCACATATGGTCCTTGCTTCCCCTGTAATTAATGCTTAGAAAACTTAGAAAATTCTAAGAAATACCTTGAAAATCATGTGTATGCCTGTGCAATTCAGACAAGCCAAAATGGCATCAGAAAGTTTGTTCCTGTAAATTATTTAGCAAGGGCAAAAAGATATAATGCACAGACTTATCAAATAGTAAAAGGCCAGTCTGGGCATCCATCTGCAAATCAGAAAACTGAATATTTTGGAGGTTTAGTTGTACAGAGCTTGTAAGCTTCACAGTCAAATCTCACTGACAGTATAGCCAGGATATGGCAAATTGAACCTCACTCTGAATGTCATGCCCAGGATGTGCTTTCTGGTACACACTGGCACTTAACAGAATATTAAACAATGGCATATTTTCAGTCTCCTTCTCTTGCAACAGTCTGAACTTCTCCCTTCAGTGCTTCCACTGTCTTGATGTCTTATCAGAGGCTACCCAGAACAGAGGCCAGACAAGATTAAGAGAATAAACTGTGTATTTATTGAAAGGCCTTCAACAGGCACACCTCGGGCAGACAAAAACCCTCTCTGGGAGAGGCTACACCCAAAATGGACACCTGGTCATGAGTTTTTTACACTTTTATAAGTTTTGATCAATTTACATATCAGGGTTAATGCTCTAATTACAATTTCAGGTGATGATGTAATTTACCCCAAGTCTGTCCCCCCTTTTAGAGCTTTAGTTTAAATACTTCAGGGCCTGGAACAATGAGGTGTCCTTGAGTCCAGGCCTAGAGAGGATTTGTTATGTCTAACTAGCATGTGAGAACAGAAGCTCACAGACTGTATGGAGTTTTAGAGTTACACTAAAGCAGTACAGGGTCTGAAAAATATAAAAGCTAAATCTTAAGGCATCAGTCTGACCCCTTCAGACACCATCATTGCCCTTTTCAGTGCAGGGATTATCCAGCACCTTCAAGGCCAGGAGCACCATTAGAAAACACCAGGGAACCTGCCCAAAAGCATGAAATGACAGGCATTAACTCTCAGCCAGGGTTCACTGGTAGTTCACAGCATTTCTTGCAGTCAGGAGCTAACTAAAGAGAGTAGAATGCATTTGATACATTTAAAATCTCATTGTTTTCCTGCTAACCTTGCTGGTGGCCCAGAGCACCAGCAACTACCTCAAGGATGGGCACCAGCTGAATCATTAGAGAGCTTCAGTCTCACTCTAGAATGCTTTTTCTTACTAATATTATCAACATCATTCTCTCCTCAGAGTTATGAGATGGTTGATGGCAAAAGATGTAGTTCTGTAGCCTGGAAAGGATCTAGACAGTGACAAAGAGGTGGTGAAAGGAGACGGGTCTTCCCTCTACCTTGCAGACTTTAAGACAACAACAAAAAATAAAGACAGAACTAATCACATATGTGATTTTCTGTAGTCAGTATTCTCATATAATCAGTTTTCTGAAAATTGCTGGGAGACATTCCTGACATCATTATTTGATTTCCAGTAGTGCCTGGGAGCTCTGTATTTGAACTCTCGCTTCCCAGAGCAGAATCTGCACAAGCTATCTGGGCCCAGTGATATTTCATAGGACAAGCTCTGACAGACTGGATCAAAACTTTAATGTTTACTATTTTTCCCCAAAGAACAACACCCAGCAATTCAAAACAAAGTGTTTTTATAATTATTAAATGCCTTAAAGCAACTGTTCATTTCTGTTCTATTACCAAAGCAAAAATAAAGTGGGTGGAGGGTTGCAAGGGGACAAGTGAAGGCCTAAACATTTGGAGTTCATCTGTTACAGGCACATTGCACTGTGATCCAGAGAGAAAGTTTTTCTTCAAGTAGAGTTAGGGTGACATATCTGTTATTGAACAGGTTGATTTGGACACTGAGCAAGCACTGCAATATTCTTGTTTGCATGGAACAATAACAAAAAGTGACTTTATTCCTTCTGCTGACCCTGCTTTGAGCAGGTGTTGGTCAGAATATTTTCTTTCCAACCTTAATGATTCCACCCATGGCAAATGCCCTGTCTCTCATCTTTAAAATAGGCTTTCCTTTCCCAACACCTTCCGGAGCCCCTCTAGCTTGATCTTTGTCTCAAGAAAGCTCAGCCTTTTTTTTTCCTGTGCTTCTAGTCTCTAATTTCACAGGTCAAAACCAGAGGTTTTATCTTCAGTGTCCCTGTATTTGAAGGGCCTGAGGTGTTGCTGTTGCAAAGGCTGTGCTTGTAAAAACACTTCTGGGAAACATGAGCTACCCTACTCCCTCATTAAGAAAACAGCAGTTCTGTTTTAGGACTATGCTGTGTTGTTTTTACACAGCAACAAAAAAAGAAGGGCTGTCACTGTAACATCTGCTCCTGATACTGTACTGTGATGAAGTGTAAATCCAAGCTGAGTAGGCTATAAATTGCATTATATCATTGCTCCTCCTGACCCTCTAGTCAAACAAGTTTTCTATTACGAAGACCCCATATTCAGGAGTTTATATCCTGGCTATAAAAGTTTAGTTAAAGCTGAAAATTGACATAAAATACCATAACTCCAGAGTGAATCTCTTTAGTAAACTTGATAACAGCTTGTAATACACTTCAATAGCATCTTCCACAGAAAGAGGATGGAGTGTTTAAAATTCACTGCACCCTCCATGGAAGCATTTACCAGTGGAATCACCTTTGTAATAGGCAGAGTAAAATATTACTTCTAGTTCTAACCTGCAGAGGGAAAGGCTGAGTTTTGATGTCTATTTTAGTAAACTGTGAGGAAAGCAGCAGATTTTTTTTCCTTTGTAAAAGACTAGCACAGTCATCATAAACTATTTTAAAAAATTTTTTAAGTTCTAAGCTGGTTCTAACTTTACTTATCAATACTGTAAAAAACAGAAGCTTCAAAACTAAAAAAAAAAATCTATTTCTGTTTTTAAAACACACTGGGTAAGAAATAAAGATTGTACTTGAATATTTCCCCTTCTTAGCTACTTGCAAGTTTTCAGCCTTTGAGTTTTATCTTAGTTCAAACATTTAAGTTAAATCTGTTTCCTCCACAATCTTGATATTTACTTCAGTTGATTTGATCCCTTAAATCCCATATTATTGTCCCTGTTCTCTGCACAGATTAACATCACTTGAAGTACCAGCAGATGAATACAAGAATTCAATTGTTAACCCATAAAGAGCAGACGCAATCTCTTCTGCACAGGAATAGATTCTCAGGAGCATTTGCTAAGAAAAAGGATCAAAATCCGATCAATATATGACTGAGGGTGAATCACAGCTGTTGTTTTCCATGGGAAAGTCCAGTTCCCAACAGTTTCACAGTAAATAACTCCAGGCACAAAGTGGGCTCAGATTGGAGTAAATCTAACCCAGGCCAGTCTTGGGAGCTTTATATTTGAGTGAGACATTATTTCAGCACCAAACAGCTCAGTTTTGATTAACTCATTTTGAAATTCTCTCCCCAAAGCTTCTGTGATGGAAAGCCTCCTTGGAGGAAGAAGTCTGGGACATAAAGCTGTGATCACTTACGTGAGAGGGACGCCAAGGGACAGCAGTTTTCCCTGTCTCCTGCTTATACAGGTGGAAGGAAGGAAGGAAGGAAGGAAGGAAGGAAGGAAGAGCTCTATGTACAGTTGTCAAGATAATCCCCCATAAAAGCCTCCTGACTTGATAAATATCCCCCTTTCCCAGTAGGATGCGTCGTTTCTTTGCTATTTTGGACTAATGAGTGTTGATTGTGATACAGATCTTAAGATGACCTAGTCACCAGTCAGGTGAAACTCTTGTCAATTTTGCCGTGTACACAGAGAATTAAAACCTTCCTAAGACCTAATGATCCACGAGGTAAGTGGGAGGAAAGGGGAGGAGGAGTGATTAATCTCCCACTGTTTGGCATTGCTTCATTCTTTACAGAGAAACACCTTTGCAGGAGGGTTTTACAGATTATATCATCATCCAACACCTCAGTACGCACACCCCTGCTCTCTAAGGGGAAATCTAAGGTTTGTTGCTCAGTAAAAATCTCCTAAATTTTTCCTCCCCACAGCATGCAGAGCTGTTTCACACAGTATTCCACCTGGGCTGACGCAGCTCCGTGCAGGCTCCGGGCTGGCAGCACAGCAAGATGAGCTTAAGAAACCCCCACAAGGGATTTGAACCCCTCTCTCTGAGCTCTGCTGGGGGGCTCCAGCTTGGCTTTCACCAACCTGCTATTCGTGCTGGGGATGTAGACGGCTCAGTAGCACTGAAGAGAGGCACTGCCTTATGGGGCAGCCCAGCTGGCTCTCCTTATGTCTGGAACACACAGTCTGCTACACTCCCGGATACTCTGCAAGGCTGACAAGCACTGGTAGCCATTTGGCATACAAAGCATGGAAAGGGAGGAGATCTCACTGTTTCCTCACTCTTTGGTGTCTGCAGATACATATTTTACTGGGTACTTCTGTCTTTAGTCCCCTCCCAAGATAAAAAAATAAACAAAGTTTGCAGCAAGTGGCATCTCCTCTCTGCAGCATAAGCTTTAAAACACACAGGGAACAAACTTCTTGCAAAGATTAGACTATTTTGTTATTTGCTTAAAAAGAGCGCTTTGCTCTAGTGTTTTTCCTCCTCCATTAATCAGAATTCTTTCTGTATGTCATCACAAAGTTAAAGGGGAAACCTATACTGCTAAAGAGAACATGGTGCAGTGTATATCAGGTAGGAATGACTAAGGAAACCAGGAGCATGTAGTTAGTCTCTCAGGCTGGGCAAAGGGGAGATGAAATCAGCTAAACCGCTGTTAGCAGCGGTGGCTCTGGATACACCCAGAGATGGGTCCCCAGGCCAGGTGTTTCACAACTCCTCCCTGGGATGCCCCTGCATCTTTAGACAAGAATCAAAGGCTGATCCACAGCAAGCACAACCCACTGCTGTCCTTGGCTACCTGCCCTGACTGCATCCACTGACTGCTGCAGTAAGAGGTAGTGTGGACACACTTTCTCCTCCTTGAATGCTTACCTGAGGGATAAGGAAGACACAGAGTCCCACAAAATTTCCTTCTGTCCATCCTGTGGGATGAAGGCTACCGAATGCATGTCTTCCTCATAGCAGCACACAAGGATGGATTTTCTTTCTTGCCCTCTCACTCTTTAGTGGCAGCTCCTCTAATATTCCCTATGCTGCTGTAGTCCCTCCTTCCTCCCCACTTCTCTCTGTCTTGTTATCAGGGAGCAGCAAGAGCAGAGGGCAGCAGAGGGGAAGCTGGGAGCTGAGGAAGACCACTGCACTGGAGGTAGCAGGGTCTATCAACAGTCCCAGATAAAGAAAGGCGACACATCAAGTCCAGAGTCCACGCAAGGAATGTACACAGGAGCAAAAGAAGACAGAAACAAAGCTGAAGCCTTGGTCCAACACCATCCATGAGATGGGGCTGGAAAGAAGCTACTTATAGCCCTAGGCCAGTCTGAAAAGAGCTTCTGCAGCAGGGCTGAGAACAGATACAGCCACAGCATAGCTTAGGAAAGGGTTGAATCCCCTGGCATTGCTTAAATGGAATCCTCAGACCCAGGAGAAGGGTGTGGATGTGGGTCCCAGCTGAGGCTGGTTAGGATCATTTGAGGCCTATTAATGACCTCACACTTAATTACATTTTCCACACTGCTGGGAGTCTTTCTCCCTCTTCTGTGGGCTGGGGTCCTGGTCCTACCTGGGACCTGATGGTGTTTTTGCAATGCAAATAACAAAGCAGTTAATCCATGATGCGAATTAAATTCATGTCAAGTGCTACTTGAAGGGTGCCCACACAACCTGCCAGGAGGAGTGTAGCTGCTAATTAGCACCCATGTTGGCTGTCGGGGTAAGGACATGAAATGTGTGAATGGAATACAGAGAATAAACTACCCACATTGGGAAACTGCAAGCTGACACAGTCTTTTCTATGCCAGATTTTCTGTGCTCTAATAACAGATATCATCAAAAGAGAAGGGAACTCATAGGGCTGTAGCATTTCAGATACAGGAGACTATGAACTAACATTTTGGATACAAAAAATACTAAAGTTTACAGGCAAAGGTACTTTAAGAAATAGGTGCAAACTACAGTGAAACACTCAGAATTGTTAAAAAAAGGTAATATAAGAAAAAAAAGGAAACTAAACTATTTTGGTCATTCATACTGGTTTCTCTGTGTCTCTGCAGCCTCACTCTGCTGGCAATGTGGGTACTTTCCCAGCTTCTAACCATATTGATTATCTTAGCAGAAAAAGCCTAAGGTTATCTAAACAGTTTAGTTTCTTGCTTCTTTGTGTTGAATTCATTATTTTGTTTCTGCCGGGATATACTACTCTACATTGCTCATGATGCACCAATCTATAACCTGAGCAGAAATGGTCCACAGAACTGGCCAACAATCAAGGCGGGTGTGTGCTCTGGCGATTAACACATCAACACTCCCATCACCGGCCAAGATTTCCATTAGAACTCCTCAAAGGAACAATGGGCCAATTACTGGTAGTGTCAGTGGATGCAGTTCCCAAATTTGGCCAAGTTTCCTTATTTCCTGAGCTGTGTTCAGCCTTGCAGAACCAGCAAAAGGGACCCTTTGAAGGTATTTCCCACCAGGGCAGCTGGTACTGACTTTGCTGAAATGCTTTCATTGATTTCATCCCAAATGCTGAACAAAGGAGAAACAAGAGGAGTTTCCAGGTCAGGAATGTAATCATTTGCATACTAGGTCATCCCATCCTTGTCGAATCCCTCTTGTACCTGAGATTTCAAAGGCAGGTGAAAATCTCTTTCTAGGGCTGGTACACACAGAAAACCTGGCACATAACACGGGAATGAGATGTGATTCCTCTGCAGCTCAAGGCCACTATAAATCATCCACCAAACTCCTGCTTTGGAGAAGTCACTCAGGGCAGAGTAAATCCATTTCTCTGGGTAGGAGTTGTGCTGCAGCGGCAGAGGATGGGACACTCCTGCAGGCAGAAGTGTTTCAGACTCCTTGAACTCTGCAACAGCTTAATCCCTGCATCCCTTTTATGGTCTGGGCTGGAGCCAGAACCATTGGCAAAGCAGGTTTTGGAGCTGAAGGCCTCGTGGTACAGAGCACAGGTGGGATTTGGCCACTGAGCAAGGCACGTAGCCATGAGATGCTCCTCTTCCTTGGCTGAGGAAGAAGCTGAAACCTTTTCAAGTCACTCCCAATACTCCATCCAGCTTCCCTATCTGCTCTAAACCAGTCTGCTCCTCCCACCGACCAGCCAGACTGTTGCATGGCTTGTGCCAAAGTATAAATGAAGGGGGTTGATCATTCTTGGGGACTGCTTGTCACTCATCTTCATGACCTGTGACCTGTGCCTGATTAAACACCAGCAAGCAGCCCTCCATCTCAACATGTCTCGGCCACCTCTCCAGTGCTGCTAGCCAGCTGTAATTGTCATGGAAAAGGCCCTTGGAAGCAGCCTTTTATGGACTGACAAACAGATTTTAGATTAATGACCAGAGTCCTGCAAGGCTGGGGAAGAATCACCACAGGTTGGACATATTGTGCTGGGACAGGCTGCACCCTGGCTGCTGGTGGGCATGTGACTCTGCTTTGTTTTTGGTGTGTTATATTTAAGGAGGTATTAAACCAGCTCTCTTCCAGCATTGTTATGGATGCTGCCCTGATCTGCTGCATTAAGTAATTTGTGCTTTACCTCCACAAAAGAATTTATTTCCTCTCTGAGCTGGTGTCAGTGCTAATATTAGTGAGTGTTACTGAACCATTTTACATCTGCTCTAACAGCAGCTGCTCTGCAGGAGGGTCACCTGACAAGAGGACAGGGCAGAGGAGAAAAGTCACGCTACGTGCTCAACAGAAAGGGCAGGAGGGAAGGGCTGGAGACTGCAGGCAGCTGGAGAGCATTCAGCAGCACAGGGGTGCAAAGCAGGATATAAACACAATATAAACATACCTCTTCCCATATGCATGTTTGAGTGGTGTGAAATGCCCCACTTGAGAGGGCTCTGTTGCATAACTGTCAACGGGGAGGCCTGTGGGGATGCATCAAATAAACTCTGCTCAAAACCTGCCTGGGAAGCAGTCTGGCAAAGAAAAGAACAATTTGTGAATTGTGAAAAACAAGCTCAGACCATCCTGATTTTGAGGCAAATATGTAGAAGTTCGTGTTCGCACTTCAGCAAAATAAAGGGGCTCACTGGCAACCAACAGCTCTGCAATCAGGTGATCCTTCTCCTCGAGGGGGATAAACCAAGCTGGGGAATATCTCTGATGGGCAACAGGGAGAGACAGACCCCTAGTGGCACTAAGCACTGCAGTTCTGTACTCTTAGTGGATTATAGATTTTGCAGCTGGGACAGTCCCCACACTGGTGTTTCCCTGCACAGGGTACCTGGTGCTGTGTGGCTGATTGTGGGAGCTCAGCTTCCAACTTATTTTAGTGAATTTAAAGGGGTATGATCCCTGTCTTCATACTGCATTTCAGTAGGTAAGCAGGTGGGTGCTGGATCTCTGGAGATGAAATGGAAAGACATTTGGTCAATATGTCAATGATTAAATTGGGAAATTCAAGATCTTAAGGGTGTAACTATAATTGTTTGGTCCACACTATAGAGCCAGTCAGGGCTGGGGGCTAGAATGTGTCTGCAGTGCAGGGAGAGAGCAGACCAGTGGAAAACAATGTGGCAGTCTGCATCCAGCCTCGAGATGAGCTTCAGGTTTCTTAAAAAAGCTTTTTGCTTCCCAAATTTTAGGGATTTTCAAACCTTCCCTCTCCCTGCAGAATTGTGGCCCCTTCCACGGGCCACTCATGCTGGGAGTGGAATGGCTCCACTGGGAACATGGGCTCCCACAGAAAGTGCATTTCCCACTCCACTAATCTTCGTGATTTCGAAACAAGTTTTCCTTCGGTGCAGGGCTGAGACCAAGAAACAGTGAGAAACTGGTAGTATTAAGCCCTGCATGTAAGTGCATTTTAGCGTTTCAAATCTCGGGAAGATTCCACGCCGGAGCTGGGTTTGAGCCCCGGCCGGGATGCCGGCTCCAGCCCGTCCTTTGGCCCGGCTGCTGCAGGGGGTGCTGGAGATCGCGGTTTGTCACACACCCACCAAGCTCCATCGCCAGCCCCAGCGCTCTGTGCTGCAGACTTGTTTGCATCTGAAAAGATTTATTTATGTTGTAAAACTATCTGCTGCTGAATAGATGAAAAGAAATATGTGAGGGAAACCATAATCATTTAATACTTATTCCGTTTATTTTCTATTCATTTAGCAATGGTAGCATTCTCTTTATAATTAAAGGGAGTTGGGTGGCCTTCTAATGTTTTTCCACGTGTTTCTTCCTTCCCTTTGAAGGAGCGTGGCAGATTTAGGTCATATATTTTCTTCCTATCGTGCAGCAAGGGGAAGAGGGGAAAAAAAATTCCCAGCACCAATCTTTTCTAATACTTCTACATTATTTCAATCCAGCAGAGGTTTGCTCTGCCTCAAGCTAAAGAAAATCTATTAGGCTCTTTAAAGAAGTAAGTCAAAGGGGATGCATCCAGGATAAGGTCAGGCAAAGATGTGTACAGCAGAGAGTGATAGTACTCAATATCATTGCTTTGGCTGCCAGGAAAAGTTCACCCCACGGGATGCCAAACTCCACTTAAACTTGTCTCTTGTCTTCAAATGCCTCTGCAAGCTGGAGACAAGCACTTTACACTTTTTCCTGGCACTTGCCTAAGGTAGGTGGGAAACAAAAATTCAGAGGGCAGGACCAGATGCCCTTGTCCCAGCAGTGCAAACTGAGAAGGGGTTGAGGCTGGAACTGCTGCTATATTCTGGGCATTTTAAAGCATGCTTAACAATGCTCGTATTTAACAGCTAGTGCTTGTTAAAATTATTACAGGTAGCTTTTACCTAAAAAGCAGCATGTGCAGCTCATCAGGGCACATATTTAAGCAGATGATTTTTGGTTAAGGTAGGTGGTTAAATATGTATCTTTGCACCCACTGCTACAGATTTTTTTGTTCAGAGTCTGAGATAGGGACAAAGTCACTGGAGGTTTCTGCTACACTCCCAGACAGTTGCATCCAGAACAGTTTCAGAAATTAGGATCCTTTGGAGTGTGACTCAGCCCGCACAAGACACCACGGCTCTGTGCAAGGTCCCATCTGTGCTGCTGATTGTAGCAGGGTGCATGAGGGTGACAGCTCGGTTAGACACCTCATGTCAGAGGGAATGAATACAGGAAGTGGTGCTGAACTGCATCTTGTCTGCTTTTTTTGAAGTTTGTCAGTTGATGTGGGTTCAGCATCAACCTTAGCACATCTCTGATGCTGTGACAGTCAGGTACCCAGTAGCTGCTCCTGCCTTGGGTTTGGTAGATCCCCCAAGCAGATAAACAGTCTTTTTGTCTCTCTGGAGAATGAAGAAAAGAGAAGGGGGAGGTGCGAATGTGTAACTTTCTGCCATTTCTCCCTCCGATCCAGCTCTGCAGCAGTTTCAAAACACCCTCAGCTTTGGCAAGCAGTGCCTTTGCTCCTACTCTTTTCCTTTGGTTGTCTCTTCCCTCTCCAAATCGTGGAACCCTCACAGAGTTGTCTTGTTGGATCTTTAACCTCCTCTGTATTGCAGGTGTTGTCCATGCACTTCTAAAGCACTACAGACAGAGAGGAAAGGGGAAAACTAGTTTCATTTTGAAATCCTGGTCTGTAAAACCTTTTATACAGTAGCGTTTGGGAGAGAAAATATAACTCTGAAGAGGCAGGATATGTTTTAGAAGCAATTTTGCTTTCCCCACTTCCGCAGCTCTGGAGTGCTGGATCCAGAGGATGCTGCAGAAAGGAGGATAACCCTGGGTGCCACGGTGCTGCCTGGCGTTTTACTATCAGCATCAGGCTGAACACAAGCTTGGAGTGTACATTGAGCTCTGCATGGCTGTTATAGACCAACAAATTAAAGGCAGAGGCCAAGAATACCATAAGCAGTGGTGACTGAGGGGTCTGGCACCAGTAATTTAAAATGTCACCAACTGGAATTTCCAAAACCTTAATCCCTGAGGCACTGAAGTTTCCAGGAAGGGGTTGCAGTGGCTGTTGGTTGGGCAGCCCTGAGAGCTGCCTCTGCCAAACTCCTGCCAGCAGCATCCCCAGCCATGGCTTGGGGAGCCATGGAGAGCAGCTTGGAGATGCACATGAGGTCTGTGCCTCCACAGCCTGAGAGTGGCCCTGCTGCCAGCGCCCTGCTGTCATCACTGACACTGCTGACTGTTCTCCAGAGGAGTCCGACAGCAGTGGGGTGTGCTCGGCTAAGATAAGGCACTTACACTGGCTGGGAGCAAATGGCAAGGGCTGTCAATCCTCATGCTTCAAGGCTCAAACCAAACACAATTTCAGGCTAGGGATGAGCCTGAGAGAACTGTTCTTCACAAAAACAAAGGTGTGCAAAATCCACTTGCTTGCTCACAAATACTCAAGCCCAGATATGGCCTGTTAAATTGTTTGTGGTTTTGGGGCACAGGAAGGAGGTTAAGCCAAATCCCAACATGACAGAAAGCCCAGAGTCCCCAGTTTCCCTGTGTTTCCTGTGCTGGGGCTTCAGGAATGGTTGCAGAGTTGAATAGGTTTTGGTTTGCAACCCTGGCCTTTCCTGGGAGTGAAATCCATGTGAGGGAGGAGCTCTCTGCAGATAGAAATGGAAGAGTCAAAATGTCGACTGGCAGCATCTCTGCCCCTCTCACCTCTTCAGCTTGGCTCATAAAATGAAAAGTTTCAATTGAATCATGTCAACAGTAGAGGGTATCCTAATTGCCTCTGCTTCCACCCAGATGTTCTTATTCCAACCTGACATCTCCCAGCAGCTGATTCCAGTGTTGCTTTATCTAATAAACTACAGAGAAGTCCCAGTACCTTTTAAAAATCCTTTCTTTGGAGATAGCTGCATCTGATTCTCTAATAAGGATTCTATTAAGAGAAGCCTCTGCTGTGCTTTGTTAAGGAATTGATGCAATTTGATTTTTATTACATGAACAGACTAACATGGATACTAGCTGTCTCTGATACAAAGAGTCACTGCGAAAAGTATTGTGCTTCCTCATGCAAACCAAGATAAAGTAATTAACTTTATATTAAAAAAATCTCTGTTGAGATCTGTTCTGCATAATTCAACACCTTGTGCCAATTAAAGAGCACTTCTTTGGAAAATGGTTTAGGCTGTAATTTTGTAAGTCTTTAGATTTGTGTGCAAGTATATGAGGCTTTATGAATGTTTTGATGAGTGTAATTTTTCTAGTAGAGTTTACACATTTGTTTCCTTTATTCATAAAGTGAGGCTTTGTAGAAGAGCTCCTGGATTAGGCCTAAATGTCAAACTTGATGCCATTGTCAGGGACAGAAGAATTCCTGCCCAAGATAAGAAAACTCACCCAAGCATCCCCTCCTCTGCCCTCCTCCCAGCCCTCCTGCCCTTCCCAGCCCCTCAACACTGACCCCTGGTTTGGATGGCAAGACCAGGGTGGGTAAATTGGCACAGGGACTCTAGTGATTCACCAGTGTGTTCCTTGGGGCCTTTCTGAGTTGCAGGGAAAATGTTAGGAGAAATTAGGAAACACCAAAATGAGCTGAGAACCAGCTGGGAACTGGCTGAGAATGACTGAGAACAACACAGTCCCTCTCTCTAACAGATAGTCCCTGCATGCTATTGCCTCTGGGAAGGTGCTTTCTTTAGGCCCGTTGGGGCATCAGGGTGAATCCTGCCCTGTGTGTGTCTGGCCAACCTGCTCTCCACCCCTGTGGGGAACAGAGCAGGTGGCTGAGAAAAGTCCTGAGAGAAACGTTCAGGGTAGGTGGAAGTTGCCTGTCCGCACTGAAAGCCCATCTCAATACTATGAACAGCTTATGCTGCTCCCCCATGACACAGAGGACCATCTCAGTTAGTGCTCATCTGCCTTTAATTTGTGGGAGGGCTCAAAATAGCTTAAAATATACAGTCAGAACAAAGCATTTCTTGTTACTCTGGGATACAGCAAATCAGAATTGTTGCTTGATTGATACGGCTTTCTCAGAAGACGTAGTGAGAATGACTGTGATAAATAAAGACCATCCAGTACTGGCAACAGTAACAAAAATCCATGGCACGGATGGATTAGACCAACATGAAGAGATTAGGTGGTGTGCAATCAACTATTGAATAGGATAAATATCATAAACGTTAGGGCTATGTTTTAAAGAAGAAACTGCTAAATGAAGGTCAAAGTGAGACATAAGAGTTTCTTCTCTCAACAGCCTGTCTACTTACCTGGACTGATAAGCTCCACATGAGGGTGACTCAGTTAAGAGGATAATAATTAACAATCCCCCAAAGCAGACAAACTCTGTCACTGAGCCAGTCAAGAGTCTCATTCCCCCTTTCATATCCTCAGCTATGCAAATGCTATAAGTCAGTTATGCCAGCATTAGGAAGTTAAGGTAGAACAGCAGCCACTGTGTTTTAGCTGACATTTCTCGAAGCAGCTTGAATTGACTCAATTAACATCTGGAGTCTGCCCCACTGGACTTCAGTGTGATAGTTCCCCTTCTACAGATGGAGACTCTGAGACTCAGAACTTTATCCCAGCATTTGGGCTTCCAATACTTAGAAAAGTGCCACCCATTATATCTATATATCCATCACATACATCTAAACTACATCTATATCCATGTCTCTTTGCACCTATATCTGTCAAGATACAGCTAGTCTATAGTTAAGTTTTTTCCTAGTATTAATTTTTCTATTGTCATAATATTGCTAAGCAGCCCTAATTAAATAAGATCCAAATAACACACTAGTTTCCATTAGAGTTACCTACTGTTTCTTTGGGTGTTTATCAGACATTCATGTTTCCCTCAATAAATTTGACTTTGAACCCATGACCACTGATTCATCCAGGGTGCATCTTTTGAGTTTACTTCCAAATGCTCTAAAGATGTTCAGTGGGGTGGAGGCCAGTACATTCCTTCGCCAGCCTTTCCTGAGCAGTTATCACCGTACCCAGGTTGCTCAGCACAGAGGATATGAAGATATACACATGCTCACTTTAAGACTCTGACCTAAAGAAATTACATATTTAGACAAGTAAGACATGAAGTGGGTGGAAGAATATTAAACTCTTCTTCCCTCTGAGTGGGAGAAAAGAGGGAGAGCTCTGAAGTGAAAGTATTAAATAATATTAGATAATCTTTTTTATAGTGCAAAATATGAAGTAGCTTTCAAAATTCTAGTATAAATATGGCATAGCACCAGAGTAGTAGAATCATGTATATCTGTATTAGGGTACTGTAGTAATAGATCTTATATCTGTCCAGAAAGAGCAATATACTACCCTGTTACTAAGAACTTTTACACTGATACAATTTATAAAATGGTATTGATTTACTCTTGCCGTAGAAAGGCATGTTCCCTGCAAGTGAAACAAGGTACTGGTAAAAATATTCTGGGCAGTGGTCTGTAGGAGAGCTTGAAAGTACATTTAGTTCTTCCACAGATACAGGAAAGACATAATTTGGCACTTTTTTTTTTTTCCCCTCTAGATTTTAATATTTAGGATGGAATGTGCAGAAAAAACAACCCACCAGTGAGGTCATTTGGGAAAAAATAGGAATTGTTAAAAGTAATGTTATGTTCTTTTAAGCCATCTATATGATCTAAATACAACTGTAGATCTCATGCACAGAGGCTTCTTACCAGAATGTAATTATTTTCTCTTCCTCTTATTATTCAGTTTAGTAATCCCACTAACCCAGCATATTTCAATTAGGCCAGAGTCAATAAAGGAAAAATCATCGCCTGTAAAACAGATGCAACTTCTCCTCTACTCTACCAGGCTGTCTTTTTATCTAATATTTTCTATTTGTATTGAGCCCAATAGTTTTGTTACAATACCGTTTTTCTATTTTCCAAACCAACCTGTCTTGTGCCCATTAGACAAGAGGGTGAAATTCTGGTTACAGCTGTAGCTTGCAAGTCAATAAAACTGAATGTTGCCTCTGACTCTGCAACAGTCTATTTGCACCTTGAATTTTTATTAGATTTGTTAAATACTTTTATTTTTCTTAATACAGAATAATCCTTGTGCTACAGCCTCTAGTGAGAATTAAGATAAAGGTACAATCACTTCAATGTTATTGTACTATTAGTCCTACATATCTCTCTCAGTCTCTGTTGGAATTTGAATTGCTTTATGTGTCCCAGTATAATAGCCTGGTCCATGAGCATCCTGGTTAATGAAGAGAGTCTGTTGTGGATTTGTGTCTTATATCCCTAGAGCTCTACCACAGTAATAGATTGAGTGCTGAGACCTATAATTTTTTTCCCCCATAAAATTCATTGGACCATCTGTGAGGTCTCTTTTGCTATGTCAAAATGGCTTAGAATCCTTCATAGGTTGAGAGTTGTGGGTTGCAAGGACACACTGTGGACTGCATAGACAGTGCATAGACATTGCCTTTTCCTCCTCCGAGATCTGAGCAAAGACAGAACAACGTCTGCATACCAATGAATGCAGGAAGGCTGAATCTTGGGGCTATATCCATGGGATTAAGAGCTTAGAGATTCACTGGGCACAATCCTTCACTCTTGTGAAGGTCAGCCAGTGTGCCCATGGAAGGTCCTTCAGCCAGAACAGTACCAAACAATCTATCAAATCCATCAATAATCTATCAAAAAACCCTTCACATGAGTAGGAATCCAAGCTCTGAATTGATTGCCTTTGGATGGCAGCTTTGTGACCTCTTCTTGAGAGAACGTGGTGTAAAGAGTTCTGCACCACAGAGGGGTGTTTCTAGGGATACATACTGGAGTTCTGTTAATTATCCAAAGCACCTGGAGTTCCTAGGAGAGAAACTGTTGAAGAAATGTAAAGCATAATTTTTATACTGAGAATTAGGGAACTGCCAAGGTTTTCTTGTCAAACAGGAATAGCAAGGTTTTGATTCTGAACTTTTTAAAGTAGCCTTTAATAAGCAAGTGTTTTAAAATGTGAAGGCTATTGACTTAGGAACATTTGTAATCCGCTCTCTGTCTGGGGAGAGCTGTAAGCCTCTTCATGCAAATGATGTGATGAATGGTCTAAAGCCATCAATGGAATGCACCAGGGTAAGCTTTTTAATGCGAGAAGCACCAATGAGCTTTTGAAACACATCTTCAATCTTTATATTTTTTTCATAAAATGGATTAGTTGTCTTTTGTTATTTTTAAGCCTTTTCTAGAGATCAGCTGGTGGCACTGATAAATTATCCATGGAGCTAGACAATCTCTGCTTATTCAAAGCACCCTTTTCCATCAGGGAGATTGGCCTGAATGGGATGTGTTACTTTCCATTGACATGATTTTATGAAAGATTTCCTTATGGCAACACTTGCTTCACTTACAATGCATTACTTTAACATAGCATGTCATGGTGATGGAAAAGAGCATATCCAGGGATGTCAGACCAGGGATGTAATGCAGTGAAAAAAAAATAAATACATGTGACTTCCTACCTAATGTACACCGCTCTATGGTGCACTCTCCATACCCCTATAAATATGAGAACTGGTGTATTTTGAATGCTAATACTGAGACAGAACTGAGTCTACCTTCTGTCCTGTTACAGAAGTCAGCTGGATTACCTCAAGTATTGCACCTTAACAAGCAATTCTAGCACAAAATATTAAGAGTTATCAAACCATCATGATTATTTTAAGCATATTAGAATTCATTATGACATCTCAATTAAAACATACCTTTACTTTTATGAAAGGTGTCACTTTCTACCGTAAAAATTAGTTCTGCCAGAGCAGACTGTAATCCCAGTCTGCTCATAAATTCTGTCTATGGCTGATACAACCTGCAAACACAGTGCAAGAAACCCCACAGTATTTAATTATGGAGAAGGTTGCCCACAAAATCTGCTTTAACCTTTGGTAGTTAGAGGCTGCGTTAAAGCCTGAGGCATGTGGGTTTGTGGGCTTATATTCCTTTCAAGAAATCTGTGTTTAGTAAAATACTTCTCAGTGGATTTTCTGGAGACTGATAATTTTCTTACCCGATGAATATCCATTCTTTCTCTAATACATTGATGCTGTTGATTTCTGGGAAGAAGCCTCCCAGGATGCCTATGCATCAATAAGAAAATTCCTTCCTTTGCATAAATAGTTAAAACTCTCTTGCTTCCTGAGAAAAAACCCACAAATATATATATGGTATATATACAGAGCACTCATGAAATGTTTATTTTAGAATGGAGAGAACTTTAAAGATAACTTGCCTTCATTTAATTTTACGTGTGTCAGAAAATGTGATATATTATATGGTGATCAATGAAATAGGTTTTTTGATGGTAAGAGGTCCTAGATTATTTTGGCTGATGCCTTTATTATCTGATATCCTCCTCAGGGAAAGTCCTGAGCTCTGTGCAACCTTGGATTTTTGTTTTTCTCTTAGGGAGTTCAGCTGAGCTGAAGCAGTAAAGATGAGCACTGACTCAAGAAGTAATTTTGCAGTTGTACAGCAGAAAAGATAAGTTGTATTTCCAAAGGCTGTACTCAGGTAACTCAGATTTGGCTTTGGATTCTCGTCAGCCACTTCACAGCCCAGTTGTATCTTGGTTTAATTAGCCAGGAAATCAGTTACATATGAACATTTTTGTCAGTATAACCAAGTTTGAAACTAAATGTCCTGCCACACAAAAGGGGATGATTTATGGTGAGTTGTGGTGAAGGCCAGCAGCTCTGCATCTTCTAGGGAAAGATAGAAATAAAAATCTATGCAAAAGATAGAGGTGCAAGCATGTCCTCATGAACATGCAGTGATCCTTCTGCCTATGGGCTTCAAAGCAAAAAATGGCATTTTAAAAATGGGGAAAGAAATCTAGATAGATTCCTGCTACCAGTTTCTTGATCTGTATTTGTAGCACGGCTACATGTATTCCCACTTTTTTCATACTTAATGCTTCCTGTAATTCTTGAAACAAGCAAAAAAATTGCATAGATACTGCAAATGATTTCATGGCAACTTGAAACTGCAAACACATAGGGAATCTAGCTGGTAGATGAAAGAGTTAACCCTGAAAGGATTTTATATCACAGCAAAACAGCAGCAGGAAATTGTACCCGGATTTTCTTTCATTATTCTGAAGCCTTTAACCTGAAGGGCTACAATACACTAGTCTGATAAAGCACAATGTGCATGGCTTAACACCACTGTTATTCTCTTATCCTCAAAGAGCATTGCCAATGTAAAACAAGGTATGAGTTCTAATTACTTTTGTTAAGGCTTATATTTTCATGGAAACTTAATACTGCTAATATCCAAGGTAATTCACCAGGTTCCTAATACTTAGGGCCAGATTTTACATTTTTCTTTATAATGCTAATGCTACTGGAATTATGTGAAGACAAACAATGCCCACAGTGGCATTTAGACTCTTTCTCAAATGACTTATGCAGTGTCTCTTTGAAGTCCCTAATACATTGTCTGAGTGAGCTGCAAGTTTTGCTCCCTGGTGCACACAAGTCTTGCTAAGAGCTGGCAGAATATCCACTTTTTCTGTCTTTTCCTGATTTTTTACAACTGTGATGACTCTAAAATAGGGTTTTTCCTCCCCTTTATAGTAGAATTCTTGGCATTTCAGGGAACAACAGACTAACATCTCCTGAACCATGAAATGTCAACATTTTGCTTTGCAGGACAGTGCTTAGGAGTTGCAATTCACACCCATCATGTTCCTCCTCGTGTCTCAGGGATAGGCTCCCAAGTGGGATTTCATTTTCCACGGTGACTGGACCCACTGTGGGAGGCAGTTCACCATCACTATGGTAATGTGGTCTCAGCTCCCTCCATAAACACCATTTAAAGGGATCCCAGGAAAGTGGACAGAGAATGATCAAAGCTTTTAAGGGTATGAGCTATGGGGACATAACCTGACTTGTGTAGTTAGAAGGAAAAGAGAGTGAAAATGAAGGCACAAGAATCGCTGCATTATTTCATTTAGATTTTTTTTCTATATGAGCATAAAGCAAAAATTATCAGGCTGACAAGGCCATCAGGGATGTATTTCAGTTAGACCTCAAGGGGCAAAAAATTATTATAGTACTAACAAGCAGGGGAGGTCCCATAGCCTTTACTGCTGGGGTCTCCTAAGAACACCTTAGCTGAATATTGGCTGGTTCAAAGCAAAATTGTGCTGAAACTGTTTTAGGGTGCATGAATAGGCTTCTTGTGGTCCCTTAATGTTAACCTTTTGAGAAAAATGGACAGTTTAACATGAAACTGCCTTAGAGATACCTTAGAGGGCCAACAGACATGTAAAAAACCAAAAAATAAAAAAGAGAAGAGGAGCCGGTTTCTGACCTGTTTGGGTGGCAGAACCAGTCCCATTATGTAGCCTGCCTGAGCAGACTTCTTTATGAAATCTATGTACATTTGTACCACTTTATATTTAGTTTAATAATTTATCAATGGTTAATATTTCAAAAGAGTAAAGTAGAAAATCAGTTAAAATTTTTATACCTGCTGTTAAAAGTTGAATGGGGCATTGAGAGACAATCCAAGCAGTCATCCCCCCAAATCTACCTACTGAATCAGCCTGGCTCGGAGGAAAAGGGAACCCTTTTGATTTGTGCTGGGCACGAGTGTGTGAGTGTGTTTGTGTGTATTGTCCTCACAGAGATGATCACCGCTCCCGGACATACACGTTCAGCCGGTCACCAGCTCCTGCCAGGTCACTGCTAAAAAGACCCCAACACCTGTCACCTCATTACTTACTGGCTCTTTTTCCTGCTGTGGTACCTGATATATCCAAGGTGTGATCTTTCAGCTAGTGTAATGCTGATTAATGCATTTAAAGCCTCTGCTGCTACTAATATCAATGGCACTGAATTGATTTGTAATATTTTCGCTTCCTTGATGTGTCATGGCATAACTGACTGAAAAATCAGTAAGCTAAGTGGTCATCATCTTATATGGAAACTGTTGCTCCTAACATATGACATGGTAATAAAATATAAATTAAAAAGAAAGGAAGAAAAACAGATAGAGAACAAAAAAAAACGCTTAAATGTTAACTCAGCTGGTATTAAAATAGATTTTAAGATGTTTTAGAGGCTTTTTGTTTGAGGTATTTTTTTGCCTATCCAATAAAAATGGCAGGAGTAATATAATAAGCTATACGGTATTTTATAGCCGCTTTAATGCAGTCTAAGTCCATTAAGGGACCTTTCCTCTGCTTTTTAAAAAAAGGTCTTTCAATTTTCTTTTTCAAGGGAAACAGAGTTCACTTTTTTTTAAAGTTTTACAGCTAAATGCACCGAGTCAAGCACAAGGTGGAGAGTACCTTTCTTGGAAAGTCAATAGGCTCTTACTACAATAAGTCAGAGCAAATTTGTTGATCTTGGTGGTAACAGGAACTGGGCGAAGACAAAACTACTGCTGCATGTACCTGTGGCTGAAGAGGAGCACAGATCTGTGAACTGGCAAATAACTCACAGTCGTGGTCAGACATTTCAGACTAGGAAGCAACAAAAAGTAGAGTAGCCAAAGAAGATCATTGAGGCAATTTTATCTACAAAACTGTGCCAAAGCTAAAAGGTGTTTGGGTTTTATTCTCAAAAGTGAGGCTTCTATACTGCAAAAGGCTTTTGAGAACCTTTCTGTGGGGTGCTGAAGCAAACTTACAGTGCTGTGGATGGGTGTACATGTAAGCGGATATTCACACCGTCTAACTTCAAGCGTGCTTGTGGGGTCACGCGTGAAGCCCAACACTGTGCGTCTCAACACACCCAAGTGAGCTTTCTCCAGGAGCAACAAGAGGAGCCATGAGCTGTCACTTGGACATGAAACTTAGATGGTGTGACTGTGGCCTGCTCTCTCATACAGCGTGTGCATGGTGGAGAAAAATTATCTTTTCTTCCATCCCAAGAAATTTTGTACATTTAAATTTCTACAGTTAAACTGCCATTTGAGGCTTTTTCTGAACAGCAGGCAAGAAAACACATGGCCTTGTTATATCACCGGAGAGTATCCACCTTCATTTTCATGGCAAGGAAAAGAAAAGAAATAAAAAATTACCTATCCTGAGTCTTTGAGAAGCCCTTGTGCCTCGAAACACCCATACAGCCAAAGGCAATGCATCCTGCAGGAATAACAAAGGAGATGGATGAATTGCTGTCCTATCAGTAACAACTAACTCCCTTTGTCCCTGACCATTCTAATAATACAAACTTATTCAGTAAAGAGATAACCCAAATCCCTTTGATGTTAATAGGTCTGTTTCTATTGACTGCAGCAAGTTTTGCAATAGGTTGTGAAGATTTTATTTCTGCTTGCTTAACTGGTCAAACAGGGTTTCTTATTACATGCCTGTGAGGGAAAATGTGCCATCTTCTCACTAGACCATTTACTAAGTTAAATTTTTCATGTTTAATTATTTACTAGTCGTGTGTTTAAATAGTCAAAAACCAAGGCTATCAAAAACCTCCATCTGAAATATTATATCACTTGGAGAATATTTGCTTGAAAGAATCAGATTCTATAAACTTTAGAATAGCAACCAAAACTTATAGCTGTCAGAAAGAAAACAAGAATTATAATTACACCAAATTCATATTGATTTAACATTCATCATTATTTTGTATTAACATCTCTAAAATAATTTGAAAAAAACCACCCTAGTTTATTTATTGTTAGTGTTCATTATGCCATTAAAAATATTTGTTATTTGAGTGAACAATTTTTTTACTGAAGGTTTAGAGCTATCTTCCAGTCTACTTACTTAAAATATTTATGCATTATAAACTATGGAGAAAAAGAGGTTCTCATATTCTTTTAGGATTAAGAATTTTTTTGCAAATGGACAATAAGAAAGGCTTAATTTTTCTCTAGACTTAGCTAAGAATAATATAAAATGTTACAGTGTCAAATCCCCAAGTGATAAAATAATACGAGGTTATAGTGGTGACATTAAGAAATGGGATTCATGCCTGGGATATTGTTTAGTTTGAACAACAAGATAGAGTAACATTTCTTATTTCCCAGAAAGGAAAGGAGCATGTGTGCTGCCCACAGCAGCTGGCATTTATTGATTCCACTGGACTCAATATCTTAACCCTGGGGTAAGAAACTCAGTGAGGTCTCACCTCAGACTGAGGTACCACAGGCTGGAAAGGTGAAATGAAGGGGTCCTGAAGGTTTTATCAGCATTAAAAGGGGGAGTGCAGCTCCACCCACCTAAAGATGAAAGGGCTCCCTTCACTGAGAAAAGCTACCCAAGAGAGGCGTCAGGTGCAGCAGAGGACCCTGACAACCTCCCTGCTGAAGTGCCTCGAGACAAGAGGTCCCCAAAAGTCTGCTGAGGAGAAGGGGTGGCAGTGAGATGACCCTGAGGGTAGAGTGAGGGTTTGCCAGAGGTCTCTTGCTACTGACTCCTGTCACACCCCACAGCTGATGGGGCTTAGGACTTGTCCTTGCCTGGAGGTTTTACAGCTGTGGATAAAAGGCAGCATCAACCTGGGCAGCTCTGCCTGAGTGTGCAAGGATCACCAGAGCTGGTGATGTTTGGGTCCGTATAAGATCCTCTTCCTCACCTGTGTCAGCAAGCAGCTCAGGGTGGACTGTCAGCCTTGGCTTAGAGACCAGGCAAAAAGATAAAGCCAGGCCCAAAAGAGTCCTTCTCTGGGATTTTCTTTTGCCTGTTGGGTACATTTGACTTCTTGACACACATAGTTTAACTTCTTTGTAGTTAAAGATTAATTTTTTTCTCTTGATAATACTCTCAGTTCAATTCTCCATTTAGACATTTTGTATAAATAATGTTTTTGCTGCTGGGTTTAGAATTTTTTTCAATAGGCTCTGCAACTGTTGACATAATTTAGCAATGTACAAATTGCATGTAACAAATTGTCATAGGATAGATGTATGACAGAAGACCTCTTTTGGAGGATGACCTTCCTGCAGGTCATAACATTTTCTTTCCTAGCCTTAGCACTAATTTACTGTTTATGTAGCAACAAGTTGCAATTATAAATGTCTAGACATTTTAGGGAGTAGCTCTGGAATGATGAAAAGTTGGACTGCTGGCCATTACTGTATGTATTGATCACTATTACTTGAGGTGTAGAGTACCATTTAATCATGATATTTACAGTGATACCAAAGGCCAAGACTATTCAATGTGTAAATGTGTAACAAGCAAAATTTTGTGGTGTTCAGAGGATATTAAATCCCACAGTTTTGGAAAGAGGAGAGCAGCAAACTTTCTCCCTTCCTGGTGTTTTTGTCTCATGTTCTTTTGCCTATGGCATTTATTTCTCCCTAGTGAAACTAAGCCAGAGCTAGAAACACTCTCTTGCAATACTGATTCTCAGGCAGGTGCTTGAAATACCTGACTTTATTCTCATGTACATATTGAAGCTCTGTTGCACTGCCAGAAGCCTGTAAATCACAGTGACCCATCTTTGACTACTAGTTTTGATGTAAATTGCTGCACAATAAGAAAGAAATGAGCTAAAGGTTACAAAGCAGGTTCAAAGTCCTCTGAGAGAAATTTTAAATTTTATGTTATCCAGAAAACACACGTCCCTTTCACCAAAGCCCCAGGTGTGAGAACTGATATGGTAATCTGGGAAAGAAGGAAGACAGGCTCTATGCCATTAATATCCTTAGGTATTTAGAAGCTGGCAAAGAAATTTGCATGTGGGGCTCTAATTTGGCATCATCTGCACCTCAAGGTATATGGCTGTATGAACATTTGAGTTCACCATATTGCCAGGGCTGGAGATGACAATGAGGGAAGTTGTGCTTGGACTGCAGAACCTATGTTTCTTCTCCTTTTGGTCACTGTTTTGTTGGAGGACAGTGGGGAAAGGCACTTCAGTAGATGATGGACTCTCCAGAGCTCTGTGTACATGGATCAACCGCTGCATACTGTACTGGTAGCAATTTGTCTGTAGTTTCTTCCATTGTCGTCAGTGGGAAAAAAAAAAAATGACAGACTCTCCACAAACCTGGGGAAGCTATTAGTGCAATTGGGAAGAGTTTGCTAGGACACACTCCTCAGAACCAAATTTAGTCCTTGGTATCCTCACAGCACTGGCTGTGAAGAAAAAGAAACCACATGTATAGTGGTTTCCTCACAAGGGAGAAGGAAATGATAGCTGTAAGCTAAAGGGAAAGAGACAAAGAAATTCTTCCAAACTGCCAAAGAAAACTCAGCAGCAGAAAGGAAAACTCTCTGTTGGTTGCTCTGTAACAATGGGAGGAGGCAAAGATGAGGCCATGAAAATTCAGCCAGTACACAGAGAGAATCTTTGTTGCTGCCAATGTGCATTCAGCTGATTCCAGGTTCTCGATGCACAAATGAAAACTTTCTCTGTCCTAGGCCCATGAATACAGCATTCTTCTCCTTACCTCCTGGCTGTAGTGCCTTCTCCCCTGATCTCTTTGCACAGGCTTCAAGTGCTACTCCTTAGCATCCTTCCCTCAGGGCTTATAATGGTGATTTCTTGCTGCTGGCATTGTGCCAGCTGGTTTTCTTTCTGGCTCTTCACAGCCCTCTGCACTTTATAAGAAGGG